>CM046003.1:8411069-8605250 GCA_025175895.1 Wurfbainia villosa | reverse complement strand
GACACTTTCGATCCAACAAAGAATACCCATATTACTCATTCTTACTGAGCTCGGGAATAGCCATGGTGCTTTGCCCTGCTGAGCTCGAGAAAACACAGCCTGCTCGGGAAAACAAATGATGCACAAACATAATGCTTAATAACACTGAAGTTAGAATCAACTATGTTGCTCAACCTTACAGTGTTCGGGGAAAACACAAGGTGTTCAAGAAAATGACAGTTGATCGGGGAAACACAAGATGCTCTGAACAAATACAATACTTAATAACCCCAGGTTGTGAATTAACTATGTCGCCGACCCTACTATGCTCGGAAAACACCGAAGCCAAGATAGGAAAAGGTGTTTGGGAAAACATAGGATACTCATAATTCTGAATCGACTATAACACTCCACCCTACTGAGCTCGAAAAACACATAGGGTGCTCGATAAAACCAAGGCTGCATAGAATTCTGAATCGACTAATAACATTCGACCCTATTGAACTCGAGAAACATGCAAGATGCTCGGGGGAACCATGGCTACTCAAAATTCTGAATCGACTATAACACTCAACCCTATTGAGCTTGGGAAACACATAGGGTGCTTGGGAAAACCAAGGCTTCTCAAAATTCTGAATCGATTATAACACTCAGCCCTACTGAGCTCGAAAAAACACACAAGATGCTTGGAAAAACCAAGGCTACTCAGAATTCTGAATCAACTATAACACTCAACCCTATTGAGCTCAAAAACCACATAGGGTGCTCAGGAAAACCAAGGCTTCTCGGAATTATGAATCGATTATAACACTCGGCCCTATTGAGCTCGGGAAACACACAAGGTGCTCATGAAAACCAAGGTTGCTTGGAATTCTAAATTGACTATAACATTCGACCCTACTGAGCTCGGAAAACACACAGGATGCTTGAGAAAATCAAGGCTACTCAAAATTTTGAATTGACTATAACACTCGGCCATACTAAGATCAAGAAGCACACAGGATGCTCGGGAAAACCAAAGATGCTACAAATTCTGAGTTGAATATAACACTCAGCTCTACTGAGTTCGGAAAACACATAGGGAGCTCGAAAAAACCAAGGCTACTCAAAATTCTAAATTGATTATAACACTCGACCCTACTGAGCTCAAGAAACACATGGAGTTCTCAAGAAATCCAAGGTTGCTCCAAATTCTGAATCAACTATAGCACTCGGCCCTATTGAGCTCGAAAAACACACAAGGTGCTTGGGAAAATACAAGGTACTATGCCCCATTGTCTCTAGAAACTACTAGAATGCTTTACTTCATAATGAATGTTGAAAACCCTGAACCCAACATAAGCCCCCCACCCTCTCTAATATAGTAAAAATAAAGAGCAAAGTTGAATGATGCTTTACAAGTGTCTATAAAGAATGTCATACTTAATTCAGAAGTAACCACAATACTCTGCTATACTATACTTCAAAAATACATGTAACAAAACCTTGAACCCATCGTAAGTTCCCCCCTCTAGTAAAACTAAAGAGCAAAGTCGAATGAAGTTTTTCAAGTGCCTATAAAGAATGTCATACTAAATTCAAAAGTAACTACAATACTCTACTACACTATACTTTAAAAATAAGTGTAACAAAACCCAGAACCCATTATAAGTTTCCTCTCTTTAGTAAAACTAAAGAGTAAAGTCAAATGAAGTTTTACAAGTGTCTATAAAGAATGTCTTACTAAATTCAAAAGTAACCACAATATTCTACTATACTATACATAAAAAATAAGTGTAACCCTTAAACTATTAGGTTAGGTGCGTAGCCTGAGAAATTTACTTAGCCATTATAGCTGGTTGTTATAATCCCATAGAGGGAATATAATTACTTAACCCTTAGTTTGTTATATTAGGCAGTGGACCTATGAAATTTACTTAGCCATTATGACTGACTATTATAATCCTATAGAGGGGGTATAATTACTTAGTCCTCAGGTTGTTATATTAGAAACAAGACCTGAGAAATTTACTTAGCCATTATAGTTGGCTATTATAATCCCATAGAGGGGTTATAATTACTTAGCCCTTAGGCTATTATATTAGGCATAGGGCCTAAGAAGTTTACTTCGCCATTATAGTAGTTATAATCCCATAGAGGGGTGATGGGTATGGGGTTTTTAATATTTATTGTAAAGTAAAACATTCTAGTAGTTGCTAGAGACAATGGGGTTGAGCACCATTTGTTTTTCATGAGCACAGTAAGGTCGAACAGTATAGTTGATCTAGAGTTCAGAATGGTGAAGTGTTTGTGCTGAGCACCCTATTTGTTTCCCGATCACTATGTGTTTTTCCTGAGCACAGTAAGGTTGAGCAGTGTAGCTGATTCAAAGTTCAGTATAGTTAAGTGTCTGTGTCGAGCACCTTGTATGTTTCCTGAGCATAGTAAGGCAGAGTAGTACAGTTGATTCAGAGCTCGGTATGGTTGAGTGCCTATGATTGTAAGGGATGAGAACAAAAGGGATGAGAATTGTGAGGGTTCAGAGTTTGTGTTATGGTTTGTGCCGATCACTCTATATGTTTTTCGAGCACCATATGTTTTTCCTGAGCTCAGAAGGGTTAAGCATCGTAGTGGGTTCAGAGTTTGCATTATGATCTGTGTGGAGTACCCTGTGTGTTTTCCGAGCACTATGTGTTTTTCTCGAGCATAGAAGGGTTGAGCATTATAGTGGGTTCAGAGTTTGTGTTATGATATGTGTCGAGTACCCTGTGTGTTTCCCGAGCACCATATATTTTTTTTTAGCATGGAAGGGTTGAGCATTGTAGTGGGTTCAGAGTCTGTGTTATGCTATGTGTTGAGTACCCTGTGTGTTTCCTGAGCACCATATGTTTTCTCCGAGCACAAGAAGGGTTGAGAATTATAGTTGATTCAGAGTATATGCCAAGCACTCTATGTGTTTCCCAAACACCATATACTTTTCCCGAACATAGAAGGACTGAGCATCATAGTTGATTCAGAGTTTGTGTTATGATTTGTGCCAAGAACTTTGTGTGTTTCCCGAGCACCATATGTGTTTCCCAACCATAGAAGAGATGTGCATTGTAGGTGACTCAGGATTTGTGTTATGATATGTACCGAGCACTCTGTGTGTTTTCTGAGCACCTTGTGTTTTTTCCGAGTACAAAAGGGTTGAGCGGCATAGTTGATTCAGTTCTTTGCATTGTTGTGTGTGTTAGGAACGCTAGGCGTCGCTAGAGGGGGTGAAGAGCGTTTTCACTTCGTCGCTTGGAATTCGATCGCATTCATTCGATTTCTTATCTACAATTGTTGATAGTGCAAAGGAATACAAATACAAATAACAAATGAAAACAACAACACAAGCATAACATAAAGATATAACATGGTTCGGAACCTAGGGTTGTTACTCCATGGGTCGAGCTCAAGTGAGCTATAGTGAAACATGACAACACTAAATCTTCTCCTTCTCGACAACACGACGGAGGTGGAGAAACCTCTTACAACAAGATTACAAAAGTAATACACCAAGCAAATACAAGTATACAAATGAAATGTAAAGAAAAATTTACAAGAGTGCTTTTGATTGCTTGCTTGTTGCTTGCTTTGTATTGTTCTTGAAGATCGAAATATAGCAACAATTCCCCTTCAAAATATACCTAAAAACTGATGCAAAATCCTCCATCTTTATAACCTGCATCGAGCTAATTTCGTACCCAATAGTCGACTGCCAAAAGACACTAGTTGACTGCTCATAGTGTCATTGTCTCACAATGGCTCAATCTATGATGAAAAAACTCTAACGGATACCACATTAGTCGACTTCCCTTACCAATGATCGATGGATAGTCGATCGGCCACGACTATCAAAGCTTTTGTGTCAGAGTTCGCTTAAATCACGATCAAGAACCCTAGCAATCAACCGCCAAGGCTAGTCGATTGCCTACTATGGAAGTTGATCACAATGCTTCATCCGAGTAGTCGACAGCTGATCGGTCATAATCCCAACTCAAACATGAGGTTTAACTCATGTATGATCCCCTAATACTTGATAAACCACCCTTAGCCTAGACCTAAGCCTTCTAGCTACGTCAATCAACTTCACACCTATATGATCCCTCCAAGTCATCCATGACTTATTCATCCATACACTAGCCTTCAGGTGCTTCCATCGGCTATTGTCATGCTAATCGGATATACTTTGCCAAGGTATATTTGTACTTATGCCGCCAAGACAAACACTTGGACATTAAGCCGCCAAACATAGGACTTATGCCACCAAGACTATAGCTTGGACTTTACGCTGCCAATATCACACCCTTGGACTTCCCAATTGCCAAGTATCCATACTTGGACTTTCATTGCCAAAGTTCACTTGGACTTTACGCCGCCAAGACTACATGCTTGGACTTATACCACCAAGACTATACCTTTGGACTTTCCTTACCAAGTACCCAAGAATTAGATTTTACCATTGCCAAGACTCATGCTTGGACTTTTCCTTTGCCAAGACTCATGTTTGGACTTCTCAATTTCCAAGTACCAATGACTTGGACTTTACAATTTTCCAAGACCCATGCTTGGACTTTTCATGCCAAGTGTCTCATGACTTGGACTTCTCAAATGCCAAGATGATTCTTGGACTTTCTATGATAATCACATTGTCAATCATTTTGTCAAACATCAAAATATTACTTGAGTCAAACTCGAGTCTTGTCAATCGTGACCTAGGACGATTGCACCAAGAATCTCCCCCTTTTTGATGTTTGACAACACCTTTAAGTTAGGCTAACCAATAAGCCTAACCTTAACTCTTCTAATGCCAAAGCATAGTGAAGGTTTACCTAACTTAAATGTCACTTCTCCCCCTTTGGCATACATAAAAAAGATTACCAAGGGTATCAATGTCTCATATACCAATGAGATCTTACATTCTCCCCCTTGATCCAAAATCATCTTGGATGCCTTCACTCTTCCTTGTGATAAATTGCATATCACTAAATGAGAGGCAATCCTCACTACTCTCTAACTCTCCCCTTTGAGGAAAAACTCATCCATCATTCCTTGATGAATAACCTCCCCCTAAAGGCTTGCTCCCTCTTGACCATTGCACCAACAATATCCTTGGAGAGTTCCTAAGCTAATAGGAACACTAGACCATCAAAGTTAAGGGCAAAAGTTCAAACTTGAACTTTCACACACCTTAAAATTTAGTACATCACCCATAACAGCTCTCTTAATCCATTTCTAATGGATTTTAACCCTTCCAATACTTTCCAAAGTATATCCGAGGGTTAGGAGATGTTAGGGTACCTAGGGATGGCTGAAAATGGGCTAAACAAATCTTGTTTACCCGAAATCAACCCAGTAGTCGACTTGATCAGCAACCAATCGACTGCCATCAACATTAGTTAGCTACCCTCAAGCAATAGTCAACTGATTTATGTAAATACAGAAAATAGTTTCAGAAACGAATTTTGAAAAATCATAAGTAATTATACATAATTTGAAAAATCACGAAAATACATACGTATAATACTTATCTCAATCATTATGTGAGATTGATACAAAGTTCAAAACCATTGAAACTTTAATGTTTTGAGTCTATTTGTATAAACTTCATCAATGGTGATTTTGTGTTCATCTAAATGCAACATCTATGCATCTTGAACTTAACTCATATTCCTAATATCTCACATGTGTCTAGGGTGTATCAACACACACACATGCCAATTTAATGTGAGATGTGGGTTATTTTCTAGCCTAAGGTATCATGCATTTTTCTAGGCAACTCTATTTGATTCCCTTATTATGGGACTTCAAATCATGTCATTGTCCTTAAATCAATTTTAATTTACCTAAATGCATGAGATATGATCATGGCATATAATGATAGCATAAATAAAGTATGTGCCAATAATCATAATGTCATGGCAAAAACATAAACCTAAATACACACATGACATATTAACCTAAATATTAATCATGACATTTTATATGATTAAATGAGATATGTTGTCATGACATGACAAGGAAAATAAAGCATGGAAATTTTACAATATCAACATATAAAAATACCTAAAATTTAAACCTAATTGTCATTTACTAGGATTAAACCCAAATTTGCCATAATGGATCAATCTCCCAAGTGTGCCAAAAACCTAAAATGACACACCATGACCTCTAAACCTAATCGTGCCAACTTTGATTGATTTTTCATACTTCTTAAATTATATTGGCACATCCTAAAATTCCTTAGGATATAGATTCAACCTTATTTCCAAGATATCCCATAACCTTGAAAATGCCCTAAAGTGTCAACTTTGCTATGATTAGATTAACTACCTTACCAATTCAAGTTGACACACCCTAACCCATTTAGCGTGAGGGAATCGCCTCCTAGGAACCCAATACCTATTGGAGATCCTTGGGTTTACTAGATACTCACTAGGGATAATCTCCCTTAGTACCTTCCTAATGCCCCTTCTAGGCTTTAAAGCCTTGGTCATTTGGGTCTTGTCAAGGTAAACTCTAGGGATAACTCTCCTTGTAACCTTTCTAGTGACTTTCCTAGACTTCTTCGAAACCTTAATCACTTGACACTTACCAAGGTTAGCCTTAGTGATCCCTTCCCTAGTATCCTTGGTTTTTCTAGACCTATGGGTGGTTCCATAGTCAAATGGAACACTATGGTAGGTCTCCTTGGACTTAGGTTTGTCACCCAAACCTTTCTTGCCTCTGGATGGTTCTTGCCTCCTAGACCCTAATTTTTTATCATTACACCCATTAATTGAATTTGTCATTCTTCTAAGGGTCTTCTCCAATTTCTCAAGCCTTGACCTCAAGGCTTTATTTTCTACCACTAATGCCTCAAATTTTGAATTTTTATTTGTTCCTTGGGCATTGTTCTTCCTTTTAGGCATATGCCTATCCTTCTTAGGGTTAATGCCTAAATGATTCTCTATCTTCCTAATAGCCTCCTTAGGTAGAATTGTTCTTGAGTTATTGGTTCTAGATTTGTCCTTAGGTAAATTAACATGTTTGACACCTAAGCAATAATATTTGTTACTTCTAGCATGCTTTTTATGAGTAATAGCGAGGAAATTTCTAGCATTCTTCCTATCATTACGTAAAGTGCGGCCATTATTTAAATTTACCTTAGGGTTTGCTTTATAAGCTCCCCCTATATGTGATGCTCCTCTTTTGCCCTTGGTTTGCTTCCTCCCCCTAGGGCATTGAGTCCTATAGTGGCCCCTTTGATTGCACTTGAACCACACAATGTGCTCTTTGCTCTTTATTGTTGGGGCTCTAGCCTCCTTGGTCTTTGACACCACTTGTGTCATCTTCTTGACCCATTTCGAACATTTACTCTTGTATTGTTCATTTTTCCTACATTCAAAACACACAATATGATTTTTATTTTTAACTATTGTGCTTGAGTTACCTAGGTCGTAATCTTCACTTCTCCCGGATGTAGATGACTCTTCTTGTTCCGGTGTGAGGGATTGTCTCACCTCCGCCTCAATTGTTGAGGTAGAGGCTTCCTCCAATTCTTCAACCTCTTCCTCGGATGTTGAGTATCTCTCAACTTTTGATTCTTAACGCTCTTGAGAGGATAATGAACTTGCTTCCTCGGTCTCCTTCTCTACTTGGGTCGGTGAAGGGTTCTCATGGAGTTTGGCTTACTTACTCCATAAATCCTTGGCATCTTGATATTGACCTATCCTACACAATAGGTTGTTTGGAATTAAATCAACCAAGAATTTTGTTATCTTCTTGTTTTTCTCAAAATTTTAGAGTTGTTCCTGTTAGTTATAGCCCTAAGAACCAATCATGTGATGGTTGAATAGGGAACATTTTGTATCATATTCTATAAAGGCAAAGGATTGGTTATTATATTTAAGTCTTGCTTGTGCCAGCTAAATTAAATATAGTAATGCCCTAGAAAAGTAGGTTCTTATCTACAGCACATCAATTGGCAGAATTGATTATGAGAGGCTGTAGAGAACACTTTCTAAATGTTCCTAGTCAAGTATTAATATGCAAGGGCAATATTAATACATAAAGACTAGCATGTAGGTCAATTGATGACTTGATCTCACAAGTCATGGATATATGATATCAAGTTGACACATGGGTATATATTAGAGAATATATCGAATGACCGCCATGAGAAAGTTTCATGGATCGTTATATGAGTGTCATAAACTTTCTCATGTGACTATTGGTATGAATAGTCCTCGGACACAAGTCACTACGGTTCCCTACATAAGGAGTTATGTACTTTGGTATCGTCGCGTCACCCGCTAGTGGACCATAAAGCGATTCGGGTATATAACAAATTATGCGGAGGGATGTGAGTGATGTAGATGGGATCTATCCCTCTCATATGACGAGAGTGATATCGGTGGGCCCCTTGATTGAGTAGAACTACTAAAACGCATGGCCATGCTCGAATGAGTCAATATGAGATATTAAGCTCATTTGTTTGAGTTAGTTTACTCAGGGATCAAGAAACACATAGATTGATCGAGGATGACACGGTCTATGCCTCATTGATCAATCTGATATCAAGGATAGAAGGACACGGTCATATATTATAGTAGTCACGGAAAGGTTAGTCGAATCTTGACTTATCTCGTAACTTGGGTAGCAATGATGTATTGCTAGATGCCGCTCATTGCTTGTGTATCTAAAAGAGTTTAGGTCCACTGCCAACGTTATGAGAGCCTATAGGGTCACACACAAAGAGCATGATAATTAGAGGAATTAGAGTATTCTAGTTTGACTAGAATAATTTGGGAATAAGCTTAAGTACAAAATGCTTTTTGGACTTTAAGCTTAATGAGAATTTTAGCTAATTGATTTAATGAGATTAATTCAAATATGTTACCTCATTGATTTAATAAGATTAATTCAATATGATAACATAAGCTTAATTGAATTAATAAGATTAATTCAATATGATAACATAAGCTTAATTGAATTAATAAGATTAATTCAACATGCATGAATGCCACATAAGAATGCCACATAAGCATGCCACATAAGCATGCCACCTAAGCATCCACCTAAGCTAGATAAGGTGGAAGGAAACAAAATGGTTTTGTCTCCTTAAGTGGCCGGCCAAACAAATGTCCCAATGCAATGGATTGCATTGAATGTGTGGAGGTGAAAGGGTTTTTCCAACCCTATAAAAGACCCCATGGAGTGGCCGGCCAAAGCAATTGTGGGTGTGGTTGTTGGGAGCTTGAGGCTTGGAGAGAGCTTGAGAGCTTATTGTTGTGTGGCTTTTGTGAGTGTAGCAAGAAGAGTAGTCTTCTTCTTCCCTTCTCCTTTTCCCTAGCTTCCTCTCCTTTAGGGACTTCTCTAGCAAGAAGTAAAGGAGAGCTCCTCTAGTTTTCTTTTGTGAGACAAGAGCTTGCTCGTGTGGATACATATAGAGGCACGGACACTTGAACGTGCTAAAGATCCAACAAACAAAAGGAAGAAGCGGGATTAACAAGGGCACGCAACAAAGGTAATCCTCTCCTATAAGATAGGCTTGATTTAGAGAAATTTATTTTATACGAGTTTGCTTTCGCATGGATCACTTGGAAGGGATCCTAATTTTTCCGTTGCGCATATGCCATTTGGCATACGAGAATCCCTACAGTTCCTCGGTCCATTTCTTCATCTTGAGGAATCCTCCCTTCAACCCTCTTGGATATTCGAATCCTTCCATCAAGATGAACCAATCTTTGATGTTCATCATGAGAAAGGTTTCTATACTCTCTTTCCATTGGTCTAAACCCCCAATTCCGTATAATCCATATGGTGGTAGAGTGTTGATGTCATGACCTAATCTAAGAATTGGTTCCATCTTGCCTCTAGCGTGTTCCTTTGGTTGTTAAGCCTTGAAGAGCATCCTCTCTTTGATACCACTTGTTAGGTATCAAAGCGACTTGTTCTTCTGAGAACCTTGAGCTCTGATACCACTTATTAGGAACATTGACGTCGCTAGAGGGGGGGAGGGGGTGAATAGCATTTTCACTTCGTCACTTGGAATTCGATTGTGTTTGTTCATTTGCTTGTCTACAATTGTTGTTAGCGCAGAGGAATACAAATACAAATATAAATAATAAATGAAAACAACAACATAAGAATAACATGAAGATATAACGTGGTTTAGAACCTAGGGTTCCTACTCCACGGGTCGAGCTCATGTAAACTCTAGTGATGTACACCACCACTAAATCTTCTCCTTCTCGACAACACATCGAAGGTGGAGAAACCACTTACAACAAGATTACAAAAGTAATACACCAAATAAATACAAGTATACAAATGAAATGCAAAGAAAACTTTACAAAGTGCTTTTGATTGCTTGCTTGTTGCTTGCTTGTTGCTTGCTTTGGATTGCTCTTGAAGGCCTAGAATGCAACAACAATTCCCCTTCAAAATCTCCCCAAAACCTGATGTAAAATCCTCCATCTCGAGTTGCTTTATAACCTGCATCAAACTGATTTTGTGCCTAGTAGTCGACTGCCAAACGGCACCAGTCGACTGCTTATAGTGTCATTGTCTCACAATGGCTCAATCCATAGTAGAAAAACTCCAACGGATACCACAACAGTTGATTGATGCCCGACAGTCAACTAGCTAATCGACTACCAAAGCTTCTGTACTCGTGTCCACTTAAATCAGTCTACTACGTACCAAACCCTAGCAATCAACTACTCAAGGCTAGTCGACTATCCACAATGGTAGTTGACTGTTAGTGCTTCATCCGAGCAGTCAAAGCTCAGTCGACTACTTGACCAGTCGACTAATCTAAGTTGACTAGGCTACCAAGTGTCAAACACTTGGCCAATCGACTGGTCCATAACCCCAATCAACTGATAAACCTCATGTTAGTGTCAGCCCTTAGTGCCAATCATGAGATGTAGTGTTAATCATGAGATGATTGATTAGGGATCATGTGTATCATATTTCATTAATAAAAGGCAAGGATTGTTTATTATATATACTTTATGCATGTGCCAACTAAAATAAATATAATAATGCCCTTGAATAGTAGGTTCTAATCTACAGTTTATCAATTGGTAGAATTGATTATGAGAAGCTATAGAGAACACTATTCTTAATATTCTTAGTCAAGTATTAATATACAAGGGCAATATTAATACATTGAGACTAGCATGTAGGTCAATGGATGACTTGATCTCACAAGTCATAGATATGTGATATCACATTGACACATGGGTATATATATTGGAGAATATATATATACTGAATTGACCCGCCATGAGAAAGTATCATGGATCATTATATGAGTGTCATATACTTTCTCATGTGACTATTGGTATGAATAGTCCTTAGACCTGAAGTCACTACGGTTCCCTACATAAGGAGTTATGTACTTTGGTATCGTCTAACGTCACACCATAATTGGGTGCACTATAATGGCAATCACTGGGTATGTAACAAATTATGCGGAGGGATGTGAGTGATGTAGATGAGATCTATCCCTCTTATATGACAGGAGTGATATCTTTGGCCTCTTGATAGAGTAGGACCACAAAATGCTTGGTCATACTCAAATGAGTCAATATGAGATATGAAGCTCATTTGTTTGAGTGTGTCTACTTGGGGATCAAGAAACATAAAGATCGATAAGGGGATGACACGGTCTATACCTCATTGATCGATCTAAGATATCAGAGATAGAAGGACATCGTCATACATGATAATAGTCACGAAAAGGTTGTAAGATCTCGACGATCTTGTAACTTAGGTAGCAATGATGTATTGCTAGATGCCGCTCATTGCTTATGTATCTAAAATGGTTTTAGATATATTGCCAACGTTACAAGAGTCTATAGGGTTACACACAAATGACATTGTTTTTTGAAGATGGTTTCTTTTAGTTGGACTAAGAGGAAAATTGAGCATATGGCCAAGATTTGAGTTAGACTCAAACTGGTTAAACTTGAGTTAGACTCAAGTTGAACCATGGAAGATGATTCATCATCATGCATGATTAATTTGATTAATCATGCATAGGAATACCAAAGGGCTTGATATTTATGATGAGAATTAAAAGAAGGGAATACCAAGGGTCTTGGTATTAAGAGTTTTCTTAATGGGGAGATAATGGAATTGATGGCTATGGGATTAAAAGGCCCTTTTTGGTGTTGGATATGTATCACTTGTGTGTGGTTTTTGTTTTGGGCGTGCAAGCCAAAAGGGCCAAGAGAAAGAATTCTCTTATCTCCTCCTTCCTCTCCTTCTTCTTCCAAAGAGTTCTTGGCATTTTGCTAGGGGTTGCTAGCACAACGTGACTCCAAACCATGTGGGTGTCAGTGTGGATACCATAGATATATGGTTACCCTTACCATATTGAGATCCGACAATGTTTAGAAAAGCGGGATTGCGAAGGGCACACACCGAAGGTATATTCTTCATCTAGATAAGATCTAGACTAGATTAAAGAAAACGACTTATATAGTTTTGCATGGATCTCTGGTGGGATCCGGTTTAATTATTATTTCCACTGTGGTTGTGCGAAGTATTTGCCCGCGATGTTGTGAACATTAGATCCGGAGTTTTCCCAATACCTCAAACATGAGGTTTAACTCAAGTATGATCTCTTCATGCTGATGCATGCAAACACGACCTCAAATCTCGCGACGGGAACCATCGAGGACTCGAAGTGGATGCTCACGCTCAACACCCGCAAGTGCACGGATGTCGTCAAGTAATAAAGAATATCGATCCCATAGGGACTAAGATTTCGAGTATCAATTTGTCCAGTGGACGTGTTGTTGTTTTGATTGGGAATCCTAGGGTTCATAAATGAGAGGTTGACGGTGGACTTAACTCAAGTACAGTGTCACACGGAGGAAGAGAAGGTTTGCTATGAGTCTTTGAATGGGATTCTAGGACTTTGATTTTGCTTGTGTGTCGTAGAGCACGCTATCAATTGAATGTCGTCTAGATTTCTAACTATAGTTTTGTGGAAGGGGCATCATACACTTCCCCAATGAGCTTTTGCATCTATCGGGAACTACCTCTACCATACCAGGTCGACCCCTGGCTTTAGGACAGGGTAGGCGGTACAAGGATGCTGAATCAATTCCTGTGACGAATCGGAACATGTCTCGTTTCTGACTCTATCACACCCTTCTATTTACGGTTATCGAAGATGAGGCCAACCCCTAGGTTCCTCCTTAATTCTCCTAAATCTTTGATACGAGGGTTATCACCCCTCATATCGGCTACACACAGTAAATAGAAGACCAAAACAAATAGTCATCGATCTAAACAATCATCAATTAAAAATATTATTTCAAGAATAGAAATATATTTGAAATAATATGTTTTACACACACAAACTACTCCCTAATCCTAGAATAGGAGAATCTACTCCATAAATACGAGAAGAGAAACACAAAGCATAATCGAATTCACAGAAATAATGTAAATTGCGCAAGGAACGTGAATTACAATGCAATGTGACTCTTCTCTCTGGCGTTGAAGTGGCAAAACTTGATCCTCGAGCGACTTCCTTCCTCCGCGTTGTGAGTTTACGGTGCTTTTTAGGCACTAATGGGCCGTCCCGATCGTCAGGCCTCCCCCCTAGGGTTTGGGTGTAGTTTCCTTTATATAGACATCAGGCTTGATCTCCCCGAAACCTAGAAAATAACTGAATCACGTCGAAATCGCCCAATGCCACACAACCATGTGTATTCACATGGCCAGGCCATGTGTGGCACTGGGGCACGAGTTGTGTTGATTCATAGGGCCAGGGTGTGTGTCCTTCTGTTCTAGCTGCTAAATGCTTTGTTTTTGCCCCAAAAGTGTGCCATTTTCCCCGTAGAATGTTGTCCTGCACACAAGAGTACATAGAGAAGATATCCGAACTAGAAATAGGAAATACATGCAAAATAAAGTGAAATATGAAAGAATCAAATATAAAATGCAACGAGATGTGAGCAAAAACTACTCCAAAATCCGATATATTTTGCTCACATCAATTCCCCCAGGCATAAGTCTTTGCTTGTCCTCAAGCAAATCTCAGTGTCATGAAATTTTAAAAAGCAATTGTTTCATGCTTAGCATGTTAACTAGATTTATCAAGTGGTATTTTCAATCAAAGCAAAATAGATATGTTCTAGAAATTCACTAAGTTAGCTCCTCGTGCACGTGCTAAGCGAATCTTCTTAGGGGATACTCGTTCCATGGTAAGTTAAGTCGTCATCCTATAGCTTTCCTAAGGTCTCCAGCTCTTAGGCACTTACTTGCCCAAAGCGAGGGTCGTTCCCTAAATCTAGCACAAAGTCTCAAAGGCGTACTCGGTATTGAGAGATTGGTAGGTGTTTCCCCAATAACCTAACTCGGTCTCAAAGGGGCACCTAACCATTTCCACCCACGACAACTGTTTTTTATCTCTCATAAAATTTTTTTTCAATTTTTCTCACTTTCTTTTCCTTTCCCTCTCTTTTTTTTTCTTTTCTTTCTCTCTTGGGATTTTTATTTTTTCGAATGGGCTTCCACAATCCGAGCATCTTCAGTAACTAAAATGCTAAATCTAGAGTCACCTATGGATTCTATAGTACTAGACTATTGAGATGAATCGTAACTAGGTACATACTAAATTCTCCCTTTCAGAATGTTCGACATGTGTAGGTGTAAAAATAAAAGCTAACCAGTGTAAGTCTAGAACATTCATTAGAGCAAATAAAATAAAATAAAATATCACGATGTAAATGAAGTAAAGCTACCCATGGAAACAACTCATGAAGACAACTTTAAAAATACTATTGAGGCAGCTTATAGATAGCAAAAACTAAGTGCTGAAAGAAACTAAACAACCTATGCATGAACAAATGAATGCTAACTAAAATGCAAACATCAGGAAAGAAACTATTGCTAGAAACAAAATAAGTCAAAACTTGGGGTACCCCCCCCCCCAAGACTTGTATGAAGCTATACCTCTAACATGGTGGCCGAGGTGAAAAGTCTGGTAGCCTCGGCATGTCGAGCTCCAGGATAAATCTGGTGCTCAGTCGTTGATGCCACATGTACATGTCATCAATTTGAGAGCTTGTGGATGTAGTAGCTGCTTGGTGCTCCTCCTCCCAGCCCATCAGGCTCGTGGCCACTCGTGTGATGCCAGAACCTCCTTGCGATGTATAGCCTCCTCCTAGTGATGGGCAGCCTCCTCTTGAAAATAAACTCGGGCCTCACATACGACTCCGGGAAGTGCTCCGTAAGCCCCAAACTCTGCCTGCATGTAAGTACTCTGCTCCTCCCATCGCTGCCTCTGTGTCTGCTGCTCACCATAAATGGCATCGAGGCACGATCGAAACTTGGAGAAATCATAGGCGGATGTACCTGCATCCTGCTCAAAAGTAAAAAGAGATGGTGGTGCAGGTGCAGACTCTTGTCGTGGACTAGGTGGGCTCAAAACAATTTTTACTTCTACCTAGCAAGTTCTTCCTAATCCGATTTTATTTGCAAAAAAAATGCTAAATGCTAGAAATTAAAATCTAACGAATGACATAAAGTCAAAAACAAGTAAAAACTAAACTTGGATTGTCTCCCAAGAAGTGCTTTGTTTAAGGTCTTTTAGCTCGACCAAATTCCGTCGCTTCATCTTGGCTTTAGTGGCCCAAGGAGATTTGTCTCCCTCCCCTTCTTGATACATTTGAATCCTGCTCATGGGGGAGCAAGATATTTTCTCACCTTATGCCTCTTGCCTTGTGGTCCCTCATCACCATATCTCTTAAATCTTGCTCATGGAGAATTCGGATATTTATTAGCTGCCTTCCTTGGTTCAAGATTGAACATGCTTATCTTGACAAAATTATCAGGAGTTTGATTATAATATTTCATTTCATCCATATGCTGTAAATAATGTATCTCACCACAAATATCCTCACCAAAAGATTGATTATCATATTCTATTATGTCAAATGAAACTTTATCATTACCAATCACTAGAAGGGCTTCGTTATTGGAAACTAAAGTTTCGGTGAGGGTTAAGTTAGGCTCTTCTGGGTCCTTGAGGTTAGGAGGTATTTTAATTGAAGCAATGCACTCTTCGATTAATATATCAATTATATAATCCTCAAATTCTCCTTCAAGTGGTGATTGCATGGATTGCCCTTCTTGACTTCCTATGTTATCTACGTCTTCCTCATCCATTCACTCAAAGTGAGTCTCCGCCATATTAGGTGTAATCTAGTCATCAAAGTCACCTTCTCGTCGTTTGGTTTCTTGTCTTACTAGATCTCATTTCATAATCTCCGCCAATTGTAGGTTATGCTCCTCGCATTCCCTAGTAAAATCGGCTATAAGGCTTCTAGCGGGGACTTGGTTCGATAAAATTCACATGGTGATTCATAGCTCTCGTTCTCACTTGGGAAACAATATCGAGTCTCTGCTGCAAATGTCTCGCCAAAATTCGATTCACGCTTGTTGCGTTTGAATGAAATTTTCCATCATCTGCCAAGTCGATTTAGGCGTACAATATTGAGGGTTTAAGTAGCCAGGGTCATAACTATATGAATAGGAATCATCTTGTGGCCACTGGTTGTAATTGTAGGTGACATTTTCTTGTTCAAATTGTGAAGGTTCAGATATATTCGGACAATCATTAATGGTATGCCATGTTTCACCACAATGCTCACAATAAATGTTTCCAAAACTTACAACATTAAATTGAGCGTTCGCGCTCAATGCCTGCAAGTGCATGGATGTTGTCAAGTAATAAAGAATATCAATCCCACAGGGACTGAGATTTCGAGTATTGGTTTATCTAGTGGACGTGTTGTTGTTCGGATTGGGAATCCTAGGGTTCACGAATGAGAGGTTGACGGTGGACTTAACTTAAGTACGGTGTCATAGGGAGGAAGAGAAGGTTTGCTACGAGTCTTTGAATGCGATTCTAGGACTTTGGTTTTACCTGTGTGTCGTAGAGCATGCTATCCATTGAATGTCGTCTAGATTTCTAGATTTCTAACAATGATTTTGTGGAAGGGACATCATACACTTCTCCGATGAGCTTTCATCTATCGGGAACTACCTCTACCATACCAGTCGCCACGGCTTTAGGACGTGGTAGGCGTGCGAGGATGCCGAATCAATCCTGTGAGATTTAATCGAACGTGTCGCTTTCGACTATCACACCCTTCTATTTACGGTTATCGAAGATGAGGCCAACCCCTAGGTTCCTCCTTAATTATCCTAAATCTTTCGTACAAGGGTTGTCACCCCTCGTATCGGCTACACACAGTAAATAGAAGACAAAAACAAATAGCTATCGATCTAAACAATCACCAATTGCATAACATGTTCTACGCACACAAACAGAAATATATTTGAAATAACATGTTCTACGCACACAAACTACTCCCTAATCCTAGAATAGGAGAATTTACTCCATAAATACGAGAAGAGAAACACAAAGCATAATCAAATTCATAGAAATAATGTAAATTGCACAAGGAACATGAATTACAATGCAATGTGGCTCTTCTCTCTGGCGTTAAAGTGCAGAACATGATCCTCGAGCAACTTCCTTCCTCCCCATTGAGAGTTTTCGGTGCTTTTTAGGGCACCGGTGTGTCGTCCCGACCGTCGGGTCTCCCCCCTAGGGTTTGGGCGTAGCTTCCTTTATAGAGACATTTGGCCAGATCTCCCCGAAACCTGGAAAATAAGTGAATTGCGTCAAAATTACCTAGCTCCACACGACCATGTGGATTCAAGCGGCCAGGCCGTGTGGCACTGGGGAGCGAACCATGTGGATTCACAGGGTCAGGGTGTGTGTCATTCTGTTCTAGCTGCCAAATGCCTTCTTTTTGCTCCAAAAGTGCACCATTTTCTCCGTAGAATGTTGTCCTACACTCAAGAGTACAAAGAGCAGATCTCCAAACCAGAAAATAGGAAATGCATGCAAAATAAAGTGAAATATGCAAGAATCAAATATAAAATGCAACAATATGTGAGAGGAAACTACTCCTAAAATCATATATGTTTTGCTCACATCACATACTTGATAGACTACCTTTCGCCTAGACCTAAGCCTTCTAGCCACCTCCATTAGCCTCACACCTTTCGGATCCCTCCAAGTCATCCATAACTTGTTCATTCATATACTAACCTTTAGATGCTTCCATCAGCTATTGTCATGCTAACTGAGTCTACTTTGTCAAGGTACATTTGGACTTATACTGCCATGACAAACGCTTGGACTTTATGCTGCCAAACATTGGACATATGCCACCAAGACTACAACTTGAACTTTATGTCACCAATATCACACCCTTGGACTTCCCAATTGTCAAGTATCCATACTTGGACTTTCACCTCCAAAGTTTACTTGAACTTTACACCCCCAAGACTACACAGTTGGACTTATGCTGTCAAGACTATACCTTTAGACTTTCCATGTCAAGTATCCATGACCTGGACTTTACCATTGCCAAGACCCATGCTTGGACTTTTCCTTTGCCAAGACCAATGCTTGGATTTCTCAATTGTCAAGTACCCATGACTTAGACTTTACCATTTTCCAAGACTCATGCTTGGACTTTTCATGCAAAGTACTCATGACTTGAACTTCTCAAATGCCAAGACAATTCTTGGACTTCCCATGACAATCACATTGCCAATCATTTTGTCAAACATCAAAATACTACTCGAGTCAAACTCGAGTATGGTCATTTGTGACCTGGGCCAATTGCACCAACAGTGTGTGTCGAGCACCCTGGGTGTTTCCTGAGCATAATGTGCTTTTCCCGAGCATATTAGGGTTGAGAGTTATGGGTTTTTTCAAGCTCAATAAGAATGAATGACAAGAGTATTCTTGAGGATAGTAAGATGAGATGCTAAGGAATCTTTTGAACATGAAATATTGTTGAAAAAGAATATTCTTTATTATTATCATTCATTTATTTTAAAATTTATGTATGGTTTTTTTAGGTGATCAATAAGAAAGGAGAAGTGACACGTGGAGGATATAGATGAAGCTGTTTAAAAAGAAGTACAAAAGCAGTTGCACCTCAGCGTTATAATAGGGGTATTAAAGTAAATTCATCTTGAAGTAAGGTGGTGCTAATCCTCTATAAAAGGGGCAGAGATTAGGAAGAAAAGGGGACGATTTTTTCCTCTTTATTCGATACACAAAGAATATCTTCTCATTTCTTCTTGTCATTCTATTGCTCTACTTTTCCAATCTTGACTTAAGCGTCGGAGGGACCGCGCTAGTAACACTGACCCACCTCTAACATTTTCTTTAGTCATAGATCCAACATCAGGGAAGGAGATTTAAGGTTCCAATAGTGATTCATTAGAAAGAAGAAGGGGGTCCGAGTGCACTGAAAAAGAGGACACTATTAAATTGATGTCGTTTGTAGAAATCTAAACAAAAAGTTGTGATAGTATATACTAGGAGAGCAATGAAGGAGCAATTGGAGGAAGAGAAGTTTGTAACTAGTACATCCTAAGGAGGTACTAGTAGGAGGATGCGGGGGTCTATTTGCAAGGAGGACCTCATTCAAGTAGTGGTCATTGTGATGGATCAAATCTCACAACGAGTTGTGCCTAAAGAAGTGAAAGAGGATAATACATTTTGAAGATGATTAACGAAGATGTCCCAATTAAGAAGGAGCAATTTGGTTGGGGATGTCCTTTTGTGGGAGGTAATGTTTTAGGAGTGGGGAGGAAAAGGCCCTTCATAGAAAATATTTTGAATGGTGAAGCTTGTCTCGTCATTTTTAGTTGTTCTTTAGACCATCAGGATCATTTGAGTAGATTTGAGAATGCGGCGTTTTTGCATCAGCATATTGAAGGAGTTAAGTGTTAGGTTTTTCTTACTACTTTGATTGGACCTGCTCAGTAGTGGTTTGATACTTTAAGGTCGTAAAGTATTGCTTCATTTAAGGATTTTACTACATTATTTTTGTGGAATTTTTATAGATCAAAGTGATATCCTCCTCCCCCACTTAGTCTTTTTAATCTTTAACAAAGAGGCCAAGAAACACTGCGACAATATGTATAAAGATTCACTGAGACCGCCTAGGGAGTTCTTGCAGTAGCAACTAGAAAGTTGGTAGGAGCATTTACTCAGGGGTTAAGGGAAGGAGATTTTTTCCATGTTTTAGCTAAGACACCACCTACAGATTTCAATGTCTTATTGGCTTAGGCAAAAAATTTTATTAATCTAGAAGAAGGTCAAAGGGCTCGTCAAGAATCTCAAGAGTATAGGATGTTGGAGGTGCCTGAGCGCTGAGCTAATTGGGTGAGACGTACTCGTTTGTTGGTTGAGAAACATTCTTCATATGCTTCCTAGTTGCAAATGTCTAAGGAGTGAGCTATGAATATTTGTGAAGAACACCAACTATTGAGGAGGTCGACTGGAGCTGCTCAGAGGCCTCGAAGCCCACCTGCTCCTACTTTTTGCTCTTATAATCAAGAATATGGATATAGTACATAGGAGTGTTAGCAACTAGATTATGAATTACAAAGAGTAATGGGAGCCCATCCTCGAGTAAGAGCAATGGTTATGAATCAACCACTTTATCAGTAGAAACCATGGTATAGAAATTATTCAAGGGGGAACTCTTCAAGGCCTCCTATTAATCGGTCCCTTAGCCTTCTCATTCAAGGGGAGTACCTTCTACAGGAATTGTTCTTGTAGATCAACCACCTGTAAGAGGTTCTATTAATATGATTTCTAGTGGTTCCACTAATGGGATTCTAATAGAGATTGGAAAAGGCATAGTCGTGAAGAATGTTTGGCAGTGACAGTTTTTCCTAAACAAGGGGGACCTTTTTTGGGGTTTGGTCCTAGTGATTTAGTGGGAGTGATAAGTCCTCATACAGATGCATTGGTAATTTGAACTCTCATGGCTAATTTTGATGTGGGAAGTGTATTTGTAGACCCATGTGCTTAGTAGACTTTTTTTATTGGTCATCCTTTGAGCAAATGGGGTTGGGGGTAAAATATTTGTAACATGTAGTCAATTCTTTGTTTGGATTTTCTAGGCATGAGGTACAACCAATGGGATAGATAAAACTACCCCTGTCATTGGGGGTGTAACCAAAAAGAAAAACAGTACTCATTACTTTTGCAGTAGTAAATATGCCTTCATCTTATAATGTTATTTTAGGCCAATCGACTCTTGGGAGTTTGCAGTGAAGGGGTGTGGATCCGAAGATTGCTTCCCACCTCGATTCAGCTTGTGCATGGCGATCCCATCGTCCCGGATAAAAAAATTAATCCTTGACAAAGAGGATTACCCAAGCAACCGATCCATCGTCTGCTATTTGATTAGGCTTGAACAAACTTGTTGTTCAAACAACCTACCTCTTATCTACGATTAGCTAGGAATGAGCGATGGGATCGTTTTTGTGTTTGTCTTCGGGGTCCAAGTAAATTAGCCACATACAATACATACAACTTGCATAGAATAAGAAAACATACATAAACAAGAATTATACCTCTTGTTTACCTCAAGGTCTTCTATTGTATGTCCTTCCTCCTTTTGGACGTCATATGGGCGACGATATTCCAAAAGTCGAAGCCTCCTAGATCACGTTCTTCCCTTCCTTGCTCGCTCTGAACAAAGGGAATAATAAAACAAAACTTCTTCTCCTATCTAGGACCAACCACCAAGCCAAGGAGCTTGATGTTGTCGTTGGCCAAGGAGTGGATGAAGGAGCGCCGGACAACCTTGAAGAAAGGTTGCCGCTGGCCACTTGAGGAAGACAGAAGAACCACCGGTCTTTCCTTCAAGGAAGGAGCGCTGGCCACCAAGGGAAGGAGAAGTTGCACCAGCCAAACCTTAGGAAGAGAGGTAGAAGAACCCTAAGACCTCCTCCACTTCTTGTCGCCGCCCAAACCTAGCTCCAAACCCTAATTCTCCTAGGGTTTCTTACCGCCCAAGCTAAGGAGAGCAAACCCTAGAATCCCTTGTTCTCTCTTGTTGCCCAAGCCCTAAGCCTTATTTATAGAATTAGGCTTAAGCGTCCTTTTAATCTCTACCGTCGGATCTAGAGATTTAATCTCAACCGTCGGATCTAAAGATTTAATCTCCACCGTCGGATCTAGATATTTAATATCAACTGTCGGACCTAGAGTTCCATTTTCCATCATTGGATCTAGGCTTCATGAGGGTTTTAATAGGCTACAATAGGGACCATGAGGAGGAGTTGGATCTTGGCCACCCAATGGATCCGACCCACATAAAATCCGATCCATTAATGATAATCCATTCAACTAGAGGATTATCATTCATCTACCTCACCAACCCAATAAATAAATATGGGTTATATATATTAATTGTACAAATATCTCCCCTTGTTTAAGATCTCGAATGTCCATCAATTAATTAATTTACTGACAATTAATTAATCAACATCTAACTCCATGAGTAGTACCACTCAGCCTTATCATCATGTCGGACCAAGTCCTGCGGGGTTTACGATGAACCTTATGAGCTTCTCAAGGGGAAATCATCATCCTAATATATAGGACACAATTTTCTCCTATAATCAACGACACACCATGTAAATAATATCATTTCCCAACTTACCGAGCCTATCGATTTAATCTATAAATCTCGCCCATTGGTAAATCAAAGAAATAAATACTAAGTACATGTGCTCGTTCTTATATCGGGATTAAGAGCATGTACACCATAATATCTGAGGTCCGATTCAATTATATAGTCAACAATAAATCGAATCACCTCTAAGTCGGTCATGCTCAATACACACAAAATGTACTAGTGTAATTCTATGGTCAAGACAAACCAATTCCAAATCAGACTACAACCATACCAATGGTGTGTCCAAAACCATCTTGGTTGTGAGCCTTTACTTATACTTTACAAGGGACTGATAACATGATCTCCCATGTGACATTATAGACCATGTTATTTACAATGTAATGTATTAGACAATATGCATAACCATAAATATGCAAACAATGATCATGTGATTCTTATTTAAAAAATAAAGATGTTCATACAAAAGATAAACTTTTTAGTATACATCCCAACAATCTACCACTTATACTAAAAGACTATGTTGTCCTCATACTGCCATACATCTAATTTCCATTCCCTCCACATGCCTATCAAAAGCTCTCGCTGGAAGGGCCTTAGTGAAAGGATTTGCCAGGTTATCCTCTGATGCAATCTTGGCTACAACAACTTCTCCTCGCTTTACGATATCTCGTATCAGGTGGTACTTGCGCTCTATGTGTTTACTTGCCTTATGGGCTCGTGGTTCCTCCGAGTTTGCAATTGCACCACTGTTATCACAATAAATTGTGATAGTTCTAGGCAAACTAGGAATCACATCCAAGTCCATCAAGAAGTTCCTGAGCCATACAACTTCTTTGGCTGCCTCAGAGGCTGCCACATACTCAGCTTCCATGGTGGAGTCCGCCATGCATTTCTGCTTGACACTCCTCCATACAATGGCTCCACCTCCCAAAGTGAACACAAAACCTGAGGTAGACTTACTGTTATCCCTATCTGATTGGAAGTCGGAATCTGTGTAACCCACAGGGAGTAATTGATCTGCCTGGTATACTAGCATATAATCCCTAGTCCTTCTCAGGTACTTCAATATATGCTTTACCGCAGTCCAATGTCCCTGTCCTGGATTACTTTGATATCTGCTAACCATGCCAACAGCAAAGCAGATATCTGACCTCGTACATAGCATGACATACATGAGGCTTCCCTCACCAAGCATAAGGAACCGCCTTCATCTCCTCTATCTCCTTTGATGTTGTAGGACACATCTCTTTAGACAAAGGTGCTCCATGCCTAAAAGGTAGAAAACCTTTCTTGGAGTTCTGCATGCTAAAACGAGCCAAAATGGTGTCTATGTATGAAGCTTGAGATAAGCACAACATCCTTTTCCTGCGATCCCTTATAACCTTGATCCCAAGGATGTGTCCCACTTCTCCCAAGTCCTTCATATCAAACTGTTTGGACAACCATACTCTTACATCTGATAACACCTTGACATTTTTGCCAATTAACAAAATGTCATCTACGTATAGTACAAGAAATACCACTATGTTTCCGTCACATCTCTTGTATACACAAGACTTATCCGGACTTAGAATAAATCCATAAGACTGGATTACCTCATCAAAGTGGATGTTCCAAGATCTTGAAGCTTGCTTCAATCCATAAATGGACCGATTAAGCTTGCACACAAGATGCTCTTTGCCCTTTGCAATGAATCCCTCTGGTTGCTTCATATAGATGTTTTCCTCAAGACTTCCATTAAGGAAAGCTGTCTTGACATCCATCTGCCACACCTCATAATCCATATGAGCAGCAATACATAAGAGAATCCGGATAGACTTAAGCATGGGTACCGACGAAAAGGTCTTCTCATAATCGATACCCTCTTTCTGAGTATACCCTTTCGCAACAAGCCTTTCTTTGAAGGTCTCAACCTTCCCATCTATTCATCTTTTTCTTTTGTAGATCCACTTGCATCCAATGGTTTTTACACCATTGGGTGGTTCAACTAGCTCCCAGACCAGATTTGAATCCATAGATTCTATCTCATAATTCATTGCACTTTGCCAAGATACTGCATCTTTATCTTGGATTGCCTCGTCATATGTCTAGGGATCAAATTCATGTTCGTCAGGGACCAAATCAGAAGATTCTCCCAAGAACATAAATCTATCAGGCTGTCTAACAACCCTCCCACTATGACGAGGTATCACCTGTGTATCTTCTGTGACATGCGGTGCAGTCACTTGTGGTATTTCCTCTTGTACAGGTGATACTGAAGTAGTGACTTCCCCTCTCAATTCCTCTAGAACAATCTTACTCATAGGCTTGTGGTTCATCACATAGTCTTCCTCTAGAAATCTGGCATTCGTGCTAACGATCACCCTCTGATCTCTAGGACTATAAGAAAAACACCTTTCGTTCCTCTAGGATACCCAACGAACATGCACACTTCTGTACGAGGTTCCAACTTACCAACATCTGCCTTCAGCACATGTGCTGGACTCCCCCAAATCTGAATATGTCTCAGGCTAGGCTTTCACCCAGTCCACAATTCTGTGGGAGTAGAAGGCACTGATTTAGATGGTACCAAGTTCAAAATATACACTGTCGTATCTAGAGCATACCCCATGAATGTCATCGATCTAACCATCTCCATAAGAGTCCTATTCCTTCACTCCCTACACCATTCTGCAATGGATTGAATCCCAACCTCTGATAAGTAATTCCTAAACTCTTCCAATAGGTACTCACCACCATGATCAGATCGTAGTGTCTTGATACTTTTACCTTGAAGTTTCTCCACATCAGCCTTGAATTCTTTGAACCTGTCAAAGCATTCAGACTTGCAGTGCATCAAGTAAATGTATCCATATCTTGAATAATCATCTATAAAAGAGATGAAATATTCAAAACCACCTCTAGCTTGGATAGATATAGGACCACACAAATCAGAATGAACCAATTCCAACACATTTTTGGCTCTATACCCCTTGGCCTTAAAAGGCCTCTTGATTATTTTACCTTCCAAGCAAGATTCGCAGGTTGGGAAATCTTCCACCACTAATGAACCCAAAGGTCCATCAGCTATCCACCTTTGAATTCTACTTAGGATAATATGGCCTAACCTTAGATGCCCAAGATATGTTTGGTTCATTTTCGAAGGTTCTTATCTCTTACTAGAATTAGAAGATGAGTTATTTACTTCTATTTGCATCGTGGGAGCTTTTGGTTCAAGGGTATATAAATTTCCTATCAATGCACCAGAATAGATAATCTCCCTATTCCTTTTTATAACAACCCTGTCATTAAAAGAAATAGAATATCCATCCATAAACAATTTAGAAACTGAAATCAAATTCTTTCTAAATAAAGGTACATAAAGGCAATTTATCAGAACCAAAGTTTTATTTCTATCAAAAAACAAATAAACATCTCCCACTGTAACAACCGCCACATTCATACCATCGCCCAAGTAAACGGTAATCTCCCCCTCAGCTAGTCGTCTGGTTTCCTGGAACCCCTACAAAGTATTGCAGACATGATCAGTGGCTATTGTATCTACACACCAGGTGCCGGTAGATAACACCGCTAAACATGTTTCAACGATGAGACCAAAAGATATACCTTTGTTCTGCTTCCGGTTGGAGCAGTCCTTCTTCCAATGTACAGTCTGCTTGCAAGTAAAGCACTTGCCTTTGGCTTCTTCACTCCTCCCTGAGATCCTCCCGCCACCTTTGCCCTACCTTGTTTCTTCTTCTTCATGCCTTTCGGCTTAGAAGTAGAAACCTTTTGGGCAACCATGGCCTGAGCCTGAGCACTCTGACGAAAAAGCCCCTCTGTCGCCTAGAGTTCTGTCAGAAGTTTAGCCAATAAATACAACCTCTTGTTCATGTTGTAATTTAGGTGAAACTGCTCAAAACTCCTAGGTAGAGACTGGAGAATGATATCGACCTGGGTTTCCCCATCGATTTCAGCTCCAAGGACATCCAGCTTATTTAAATGAGCCATCATCTTGAGAACATGATCTCTCACGGGTGTTCCCTCGATCATGGTGGTCGTCATCAAGTTCCTCATGGCTTCCTGCCTAGCAGCCCAATTCTGGTGTCTAAAAAGCTCCTTTAGATTGAGCATCATGTCATAAGCAGTGGGCATGGCTTGATGCTGATGTTGCAATACATTTGACATAGAAGCCAAAATGTAACACTGCGCCATCTCATCGGCCTTTATCCACTTCTTATAACTCTCCTTCTCCTTTTCCCTAGAATCATCCGCAAGCTTAGGAGGACACTCTTCGAAGAGTACATATTTGTACTCCTCAGCAGTCAAGACAATATCAATATTCCTTTTCCAATCAACATAATTGGGTCCAGTAAGTTTATTCTCTTTTAGTATCACAGCAAGCGGGTTGAAAGTCATTTTAAAAAAAACCTAAGAATCACATAGATCAAAACATTAGATTTCAAAAAAAAATTATTGATTCCTCAAACAATAAAATTTTAAAATCAACCAACACCTCAAAACACCGAGAATATCATATGCCACGATCATGTGGACGTATACGAATTCTATATTTGTAAGATGAGGCTTTACCCATTAATTTTACTATCTTGTCACCCTAACTTTTTGACAAATAAAATTAATAGTTGGTTCCTCTTCGGCCCTACAAATAAAAGCAGTGACTCCGATGGGGAGGATACTCCTATTTGCATCTAAGTCTTCACCATTACTTGGTACCAAGGCAATTATCTCGGGTTATGTGCCTTCCGATGGAGAAGTACACACACACCTAAATAATTTCCTATAACCATATTCGACCCTGTGATCCGCAAAACAAACTCATCCGATGGGGAGGAAGGCACTCAGAGCCGACGTGCAAGTTTGTTTGCATCACATGTCAAATCATAGTGGAGGCCGTGAGAATTTTAAAAAATATCCCTCTCCCACTTAGTAATTTAAAATTGAGGAATTTTCCTAGCACACGACATGCATATCAAATAAGAAGCAATAAATATGAAAAAAATATTTTCCAACTATTATGACTTTTGTTCTCCAATATGCCTCCCGTTGTATCGTCATCTCGTCCGCTCCTCCCTACGCCATGTACAAGCCATCCGGAGATCCGAGCCGAGAAAAATTATTTTAATTTACATCTATCAATCCTATACTCCACGAAGGAGTGTACATGAAATCTAGATCAAAAGTAAACTAAAATAAAAGAGTGGCTAAACAATGTCGTACTAAATTACAAAAATTAAATACTAGCCTCGTCAATCCTGAGGATTCAAATAATAATACAATTACACACTGTTGGTGCAGTAGGCACCTAAGTCGAACCTGAGTTTTGATTATAGCAAACGATACAAAGTTAAGTTCATATCGTTATCTCACGAGCTGAATCAAGTGTGCAGAAGATTGCTATAGCTGGAGCTGAAGGCTAGCGACACCCGGAGGAAGCCGCGGTGGTCGGGCGACACTCGAGTGACTTCGGAGGGAGCCGAAGGAATCGAGTGGAAGGCCGGAAGCAAAAGCAACACGTAAGTATCAAGGTAAGCTCGTGTGTGCGAGCGTAAGTGAGGTCGTATCCTCTTTACGGGGAGAGACTTAAGCGTAGATCCGACTTAAGACATCTCATAGGTGGTCTAGGTCGAGATCGGACGGTCGGAGGCCGTTGAAATAATGTTTTCTTTGAGCTAACTTTCCCTTGCAGCTAGCATCAGTCGACTGCCAGCTTGGAGGACTCGAGTGCCATCAATCAGTCGACTGCCGAAGGTCAGCACTCGACTGATGCTGCCATCAGTCGACTGATGCTGCCATCAGTCGACTAATGATGGCCATTAGTCCACTGATGGTCAATGGATCAGCCTCGAGGAGTCAAGGTTTATCACCAAATTTCAAGGGGAGTGGTGCTCAAATATGATTGGCTAGGGTTCCTCTCGGAAAGGGGCTCAAAGGCTATAAAAGGAGGTCCTAACCTAGGGTTTTCACACAATTCTAAGCTTCCGAAAAGCCTCCGCAAAGCTACAACTCTCCGACAACGAAGTCCTTCCCTTCCGACGTCTAGGTTTAATTTTCATTATTGTCTTTGTACGTCGGTATTATTTTTTTTTCAGTTGTTCATCTACTTTTCGGAGCTTTTATCGTATACAAGGAGAGGGGGAGTGTCCCTCTACCTTAAGTTTTTTTTGCTCCTTCTTGTATCGTTTAACTCCTACCTCCAACGAGGAGGAGTTTCTTTAGTAGTTTGCCCTCCGTACGTGGTCAAGGACCACTAGGGCCTTGGAGTAGTAGCCTACGGCTACGAACCAAGTAAAACCTTTGTCTCTTTTGTTTTTACATTTACATTTCCGCTGCGATTAATTATCTCTTGAGTTTTTAATACGAACGTCAAAAAAGAAAAATTTTCTATCGCTATTCACCCCCCCCCTCTAGCGCTCATTTCGATCCTACAATTGGTATCAGAGCCGGGGGTTGCTAAGATTTGGTGAAATCACCAATCTAGCCTTTTTTACAGATTTATTTTTCTTTTAATTCTGTTTATTTATATTTATTTCACTTTATTAAGTTTTCTCCCGCACTACTAATCCAAGACGCGAGTCTTGGTACTTGTTTTCGTGTTTTTGTCGTTGCTAGTTTCTTCGTCTTCGTCTCCTTCGGTCTTTTTTTCTAATGGCCCATCTCGAGGGTTTTAGCACCGTCCGACCTCCATTTTACAACGGAGATGACTTCCGTTATTGGAAGGGTCGGATGGAATGCTTTCTCAAAACCCAAATCGAGATGTGGATCATAATCCAAACAGGTTTCACACTTCCGACTAATGAAGTGGGTGACTCCTTGGATTATGATCAATGGACCATTGCGACAAAACGACAAGTCGAAGCCGACGCCAAGGCAACACAAATTCTCCAATGCGGCCTATCCAAGGAGGAGCTAAATCGTGTCGGCCCTTTCATAAGCGCAAAGGATCTTTGGACAAAACTAATCGAGTTACACGAAGGATCGGATCAAGCTAAGGTTTGCAAACATGATTTGTTGTTCAATAAATTGTACACACTAAAAATGCAGGAACACGAGTCCGCAATGCAACTTCACGCCCGAGTCCAGGACATTGTCAACAACCTACACACAATCGGGCAAAAGGTCGAAAACCGCGACCTTATAAGGTATGTTCTAAACTCTTTTCTGAGGACTACCTTGTGGGCATCCATGGTCGATGCCTACAAGGTCTCCAAGGATCTTTCTAAAATTAGGTTAGATGAACTCTTTTCCAATTTCGAATTACATGAGCAGTCTAACTCGGAGCCCGAGAGGGGTATAGCCTTGTTTGCAGGTTCAAAGAAGAAGAAAATCGCAAGCAAGCCACCACCAACCGAGGAGGAAGACGAGTCCGAAGAAGAAGTTGACCCGGAGTTGACTGCCGAACTAATGAACCTAGCTCGAAGGATAGCCAAGGGACGAAAGCGAACCACGACTCGACCCAACCAAGGTAAACCTAAAAGTTCTAATATTAGGTGTTATGAGTGTAACAGGTTTGGACATATCAAGTCCGAGTGCCCCAAGCTCAACCACCAAACATCTAAGCACAAGAAGGCCCTCAACGCGACATGGGAAGAAGCGTCATCCGAAGAAGACGAAGACCACGTCTTCATGGCGAAATCAATTGAGTCGGACACGGAGACCGAGCCTGAACTTGAGTCAGAACCTGAAGATGACTCGGACTACGAAGCTACCTTCAAGTCAAGCCACGGATATGCATCCGGTTCAAAAGATACCCTTAAAGTAAGTCGAAATTTATTTAATACTTTACATAATACGGTTAGGTTTTTGTCTAGGAAATTAGCTAAGTCCGAGTCCAAGGTCGAGACCCTGGTTGAGGAAGTTAAACTCCTCAAACACAAGGTCTCCCTAACCTCTTCGACTAGTCAAGTTCAAGAGAAGGACTCAACTTGGGTTGAAAAACTTGAAGTTGAGAACTCACTCTTGAAAAGTCAAGTCGAAGATCTTAGGAATACGTTGGAAAGGTTTACTTTGGGATCCAAAGGACTTGACCTCCTACTTGGATCGCAAAGGGCCGTGTACAACAAGGCCGGACTAGGGTTTAACTCAAACACGACCAATAAGTCGTATATGTCAATCGTAAGTAGACATAAAAAATATGTCCAAGCATGGGTCCCTAAGACCACTTTGATTTCAACTCTAGGATCTAAATCGTACTGGGTTCCCAAGGACCAAATCCACTATGTGGATAGACCGAACCAATTCAACGGTCTAGGGGGAGCCAGTACAAAACATGTTTGTGCTTTAACTTAGAAATTGCATGCTTAGTTTTTTTTGTTGTTTTTTTGTTGTGAATTCACTTAGAACACGTACATAACCAACTAAAATCCTTCGAAAAGATTGAGCCTCGGGGAGCCTCTTTTCAAAAATAACCATTTAAACTTGTGAACTCACTTAGAACACGTACGTAACCAACTAAAATCCTTCAAAAAGATTTAGCCTCGGGGAGCCTCTTTTCAAAAATAACTAGTTAGACTAGGAAATAGTCTTAGGTGAGTCAAGTCATCATTTTCTTGAACGTGGCTTTGTCTAAGGAAGTGGTCGATGATCCGATAAAAGAAGGCCCCTGTGCCTCGCCACGACTTGGAAGCCATGATCTTGAAAAGGTAAACTTGACAAGCCTTGGGTAAATCCAAATCTAACACAAAATTACTTGAACCTAAATCCACTTAATCAATTTAATTGAAAATCATCTCAACATAAAATTACTTGAACCTAAATCCACTTAATCAATTTAATTGGAAATCATCTCAACATAAAATTTCTTGAACCTAAATCCACTTAATCAATTTAATTGGAAATCACCTCACAAAAAAAAAATCTAACATCCAATCCAACCACCTTGTGTGTAGGATCAATGGATGTTGGACGTGATTGCTCGACACATGGCCAGGGATCAACTCAAATTCACAAAGCTTGATTCAAAGCGACAAGGATCGGTAGCCTTTGGGAATAGCACAAGCTCAAAATCATCGGATCAGGTGATATCGAGCTTAACTCGAATTTTGTTATTAAAAATGTATTACTTGTAGAGAATTTTGAATATAACCTGCTTAGCGTAAGCCAATTATGTGACAATAACTATAAGGTCGTATTTTTAGAAAATGAATGTGTAATTAAAACAAATGAAACAGCTAAAACAATACTCAAAGGAACTAGGACAAATAACATTTATACAATGAACTTAATCAAATCCTCAGTCAAATGTCTTATGACACAAGAAGAGGAATCATGGTTGTGGCACCGACGACTCGGTCACTCGCACCCAAGACTCGTCCACAAGATGAGTCAGAGTGGCTTAGTCAGAGGCTTACCCAACCTCAACAACTTGGTTAATAAAATCTGTAATGCTTGTCAACAAGGAAAACAACCTAGGACACAATACAAGTTAACTAACCAAGAACGAACCTCAAGTGTACTTGAGCTCCTGCATATGGATCTATTCGATTCACATGGAGCTAAGTCACTCAATAGAAGTCAATATTGCTTAGTCATAATTGACGACTACTCCAGGTTCACCTGGGTTAGGTTCATCAAACATAAAAATGATACCCTAGAACAATTAATCAATCTATTCAAATTAATCGAGAATCAAAAGAATCTTAAGGTTAAAAGACTTAGAAGCGATCATGGTGGTGAATTCGAAAATCAAAGGTTCACCGACTTCTGTAACCTAAATGGATACCACCATGAATTCTCTTGCCCTAGGACCCCTCAACAAAATGGCCTAGTGGAGCGGAAAAACCGAACTCTACAAGAAGCCACTAGGACCATGTTGAACGAATATGACTTACCCGATAGGTTTTGGGCAGAAGCCGTTAGCACGGCTTGCTATGTCCAGAATAGGATCCTTATGGTAAAGAGGCACCTTAAGACCTCGTATGAGATTTATCATGATAAAATACCTAACATCAAGTACTTTAGGGTATTTGGGTGTAAGGTACATATCCTAAACACTAAGGATTACCTAGGGAAATTTACATCTAAAACCACGACCGGAATCTTTCTAGGATACTCGACTACAAGTAGAGCTTATAGAGTATATAACCACAACACCCTTAGAGTCAAGGAAACCATTAATATAGTGTTCGATGAAGGACACGAACCTACAAAACCCCCTGCAACCCCAATTAGCGAGCCGATTCATACTAAACCTAACACTGATCCGGAGATCAACTCTAGTGTTAATCCTAACCTAAATCAACCAAATCACTCTATTGATCAAGTGATAGATGACTCCAACCAAACTAGAACTCAAATGAGTCATCCTATGGATCAAGTTGTAGACTCAAACCCAACCCAATCTAGGATTCAGACTAACCACCCTATCGATCAAGTGATAGGAGATCCTAATCTAGGAGTTCGAACAAGAGCATCCTATAGGAATGTTAGTCAAATTTCCTTAATTTCAAAGATAGAACCCAAATCAATTGAACAAGCTCTTCTTGATCCCGATTGGATTATTGCAATGCAAGAAGAGCTAGATCAATTTACTAGGAATGAAGTGTGGGAATTAGTACCACCACCTAAAGACAAAATGATAATTGGAACAAGGTGGGTGTTTCGAAATAAGCTTGATGATAAAGGTGAAGTAGTTAAAAACAAGGCTAGGTTAGTCTCCAAAGGGTTTAGTCAAGTCGAAGGCTTAGATTACGACGAAACCTATGCCCCAGTAGCTAGACTCGAATCCATTCGAATGTTGCTAGCTTATGCCGCACATCGAGGATTTAAGCTGTTTCAAATGGATGTTAAGTCGGCATTCCTAAATGGATACATTAAAGAAGAAGTTTATGTTAGCCAACCCCCCGGATTCGAAAATCTAGATAAACCCGACCATGTTCTAAAACTTAAGAAAGCTCTCTATGGACTTAAACAAGCTCCTCGAGCTTGGTACGAGAGACTTTCAATCCATCTTAAGTCGAAAGGGTTTAACCAAGGCTTAGTTGACCCAACTCTCTTCGTAAAAACCTTAGGTAAAGAAATATTTATAGCTCAAATTTACGTAGACGATATAATTTTTGGAACCTCTAACTCAGCCTTACTAAACGAGTTCGTTTCACTCATGGAAAGTGAGTTCGAAATGAATCTGGTAGGCGAGTTAAGTTTCTTTTTAGGTCTACAAATTAAACAAACTAAGGATGGTATATACCTATATCAACATAAATACACTAAGGAGTTAATTAAAAGATTTGGAATGCAAGACGCTAAGATAATAAACACCCCAATGGCGACTAATGTTAGCATAGGAGAAGACCTAGAAAGTAAGTCCATTGACTTAAAGTACTATAGGAGTGCGATAGGAAGTCTCCTATACTTAACTGTGAGTCGACCCGACATCCTATTCGCAGTAAGTATGTGCGCTAGGTTTCAAACCTGTGCTAAGGAGTCTCACCTAACCCTAGTTAAGCGTATCCTTAGATATCTTAAGGGTACACTTAACGTTGGTATTTGGTACCCTAGATCTACCGAGTTCGAACTAACCGGCTACTCCGATTCAGACTACGCCGGTAGTAAGCTCGATAGAAAGAGCACGAGTGGTTGTTGTCAATTACTCGGCTCAAGTCTAGTGAGTTGGTGCAGTAGGAAGCAACATTGTGTTGCCTTATCTACCACCGAAGCCGAATACGTTGCGATGGGTGAGTGTGTAACTCAGCTTCTTTAGATGAAGCACACTCTCCGAGACTTTAGGTTGGACTTCACCAAAACTAAAATTTTTGTAGACAACATAAGTTCGATAAATCTAACTAAGAACCCTATATGCCATTCGAGGACAAAACATATAGAGATAAAACACCATTTCATTCGAGAACATGTAGCCAACGGCTCCATACAACTCGAATACATTGACTCGAAGTCTAACTTAGCAGACCTATTTACTAAACCACTACCTGAAGCCGAATTTAGTCTCTTGAGATGAAAATTGGGCATGTGCGTAGTAGAATAGGATCTTACAAATTATATTACTACTGTTTCTTACTTTTCAATTTTCATGAAACTAGTATAGGACTTACCTTAGATATCATGCACCTATAGATTTAAGGAGCCAATACATCTCACAACACATAGGACTAATGTGTTTGTGAACTTAGCCACGTAGATGGGCGTGAGATGTTAGGACCTTACTCCTGGTTCCAGATGTAGAGCTAGTGCATCGCTATAAACCACGGAGTATAATTATACATACTAACCGACTCTGACCAGGACTGGTTGATCTTTCATATCAATCAAGCCAAATATGAGTCGAACATTTTATAGATGAGCTTATTTTCAGTATATTATTTTCAAAATAATGTGGAACATGCTTGGACTGTAAAATTAATATTTTTTTCCACACACACCCCCACTCTTTTCCATATATGACAAAAGGGGGAGAAAAAGGCCAAAGTTAAGGGATCAATTTTTTTTATGGCCAAAGCTTACTTAACTTTAAGTTAACAAAACAAGTTAAGGGAATTCTTAACTTAAACACATTTAGTTAACTTGTTTTCGTTAACAAAACAAAATAAAGGCCAAGGTTAAGAAATCAATTCTTTGATTTCTTAACTTAAAACTTATTTTAAATACTATGGCCAATATTAAGTAATTTTGGTTACTTAATTGTTTTTTAGTAGCAAACATCAAGGGGGAGAGTTAAAACTCTTTCTCAAGTACTCACCCTCGGTCAAGGGGGAGGATTCCTCAAGGGGGAGCACTTGAAAAAGAGTTTTTATATACTCCTGCTCATTCATGTTTTTATACACTCCTGCTCATTTATGCTTTTATATACTCCTGCTCATTCATGCACATTTCTTGTTCATTTTAATTAATGCACTTAATTTTCTTAACTTTGTATGTGGGTTTGCCATAAATCAAAAAGGGGGAGATTGTTGGTGCAGTAGGCACCTAAGTCGAACTTGAGTTTTGATTATAGCAAACGATAAAAAGTTAAGTTCATATCGTTATCTCACGAGCTGAATCAAGTGTGCAGAAGATTGCTATAGCTGGAGCTGAAGGCTAGCGACACCCGGAGGAAGCCGCGGTGGTTGGGCGACACTCGAGTGACTTCGGAGGGAGCCGAAGGAATCGAGTGGAAGGCCGGAAGCAAAAGCAACACGTAAGTATCGAGGTAAGCTCGTGTGTGCGAGCGTAAGTGAGGTCGTATCCTCTTTACGGGGAGAGACTTAAGCGTAGATCCGACTCAAGACATCTCATAGGTGGTCTAGGTCGAGATCGGACGGTCGGAGGCCGTCGAAATAATGTTTTCTTTGAGCTAACTTTGCCTTGCAGCTAGCATCAGTCATTGCCGACTTGGAGGACTCAGACCGTCGATCACCGCAGAAGGTCGGCACTTGATCTTTGCCATCGATCACGACTGATGATGGCCATCAGTCGACTGATGGTCAATGGATCAGCCTCGAGGAGTCAAGGTTTATCACCAAATTTCAAGGGGAGTGGTGCTCAAATATGATTGGCTAGGGTTCCTCTCGAAAAGGGGCTCAAAGGCTATAAAAGGAGGTCCTAACCTAGGGTTTTCACACAATTCTAAGCTTCCGAAAAGCCTCCGTAAAGCTACAACTCTCCGACAACGAAGTCCTTCCCTTCCGACGTCTAGGTTTAATTTTCATTATTGTCTTTGTACGTCGGTATTATTTTTTTTCAGTTGTTCATCTACTTTTCGGAGCTTTTATCGTATACAAGGAGAGGGGGAGTGTCCCTCTACCTTAAGTTTTTTTGCTCCTTCTTGTATCGTTTAACTCCTACCTCCAACGAGGAGGAGTTTCTTTAGTAGTTTGCCCTCCGTACGTGGTCAAGGACCACTAGGGCCTTGGAGTAGTAGCCTACGGCTACGAACCAAGTAAAACCTTTGTCTCTTTTGTTTTTACATTTACATTTCCGCTGCGATTAATTATCTCTTGAGTTTTTAATACGAACGTCAAAAAATAAAAATTTTCTATCGCTATTCACCCCCCCCTCTAGCGCTCATTTCGATCCTACACACACATCCAATCACATACACACACATATGGCCATAATAGTTGGATCTTATGCCTGCAACCAAAAAGATAGCCTACGCACATCCTACTATCATCTGGCACATACAATATATGATAAGTGCATAAAAGTAACCAAATCCTTAACACACAAAACCGAAAATCGTGGCTCTTATACCAAATGAAGGGGTGTGGATCCGAAGCTTCGCTTCCCACCTCGGTCGTTTGTGCATGGCAATCCCATCTACGCCCCCGGATAAAAAAATTAATCCTTGACGAAGAGGGATTACCCAAGCAACTGATCCATCGTCGTGCTATTCGATTAGAGCGGTCACTTGAACAAACTTGTTGTTCATGCAACCTACCTCTTATCTACGATTAGCCGTGGAATAGACGATGTACGGATCGCCCATTTTTGTGTTTGTCTTCGGGGTCCAAGTAAATTAGCCACATACAAAACATACAACTTGCATAGAATAAGAAAACATACATAAACAAGAATTATACCTCTTGTTTACCTCAAGGTCTTCTATTGTATGTCCTTCCTCCTTTTGGACATCGTGTGGGCGACGATCTTCCAAAATTCAAAGTCTCCTAGATCACGTTCTTCCCTTCCTTGCTCACTCTGAACAAAGGAAAGAATAAAATAAAACTTCTTCACCTATCTAGGACCGACCACCAAGCCAAGGAGCTTGATGTTGCCGCCGGCCAAGGAGAGGATGAAGGAGCGCCGGCCAACCTTGAAGAAAGGTTGCGGCCGACCACTTGGGGAAGAAAGAAGAACCACCGGTCTTTCCTTCAAGGAAGGAGCACCGGCCACCAAGGGAAGGAGAAGTTGCGCCGACCAAACCTTAGGAAGAGAGGTAGAAGAACCCTAAGACCTCCTCCACTTCTTGCCGCCGCCCAAACCTAGCTCCAAACCCTAATTCTCCTAGGGTTTCTTGCCGCTTAAGCTAAGGAGAGCAAACCCTAGAATCCCTTGTTCTCTCTTGTCGCCCAAGCCCTAAGCCTTAGTTATAGAGTTAGGCTTAAGCCTCCTTTTAATCTCTACCGTCGAATCTAGAGATTTAATCTCAACCGTTGGATCTAGAGATTTAATCTCCATCGTCGGATCTAGAGATTTAATTTAATCTCAGAATTCCATTGTCCATCATCAGATCTAGGCTTCATGAGGGTTTTAATAGGCTACAATAGGCACCATGAGGAGGAGTTGGACATTGGCCACCCAATGGATCCGACCCACATAAAATCCGATCCATTAATGATAATCCATTCCACTAGAGGATTATCATTGATCTCTAAATCACCAACCCCATAAATAAATATGGGCTTCATATATTAATTGTACAAATATCTCCCCATGTTTAAGATCTCGAATGTCCGTCAATTAATTAATTTACTGACAATTAATTAATCAACATCTAACTCCATGAGTAGTACCACTCAGCCTTATCATCATGCTGGACCAAGTCCACCTGCAGGGTTTACATGATGAACCTTATGAGCTCCTCAAGGGGACATCATCATCCTAATATATAGGACACGGTTTCCTCTTATAATCAAGGACACACCATGTAAATAATATTATTTTCCAACTTACCGAGCCTATCAATTTAATCTATAAATCTCGCCCATTGATAAATCAAAGAAATAAATACTAAGTACATGTGTCCGTTATTATATCGGGATTAAAAGCATGTACACCATAATATCCGAGGTCCGATTCAATTATGTAGTAAGCAATAAATCGAATCACCTCTAAGTCGGTCCTGCTCAATACACACAAAGTGTACTAGTGTAATTCTATGGTCAAGACAAACTAATACCCAATAACACTACAACCATACCATTTGTTTGTCCAAAACCATCTCGGTTGTGAGCCTTTACTTATACTTTGCAAGGGACTGATAACATGATCTCCCGTGTGACACTACACACCATGTTATCTATAATGTAATGTATTAGACAATATGATTAACCATAAATATACAAACAATGATCATGTGATTCTTATTTCAAAAATAAAGATGTTCCAAGGATTTTCAGTATACATCCCAACATGCAGGCGGTCGCCTCCCTTTATCATCAGAAGATTAAATTTCCTATTGGGAATGAGGTAGGGGAAGTCAAGGGAGATCAAAAGCTTTCTAGAAGATGTTATGTAGATACTATCTGGATATTGTAGAAGGAAAAATCTCTACAAATATCTTTAAAAAAGTTTGGTCAATATGGGGATACAATGTGTGTTATTCAAAAAGGAGGTTATGATGATATTGGAGAATCATACAAGAAAATAGTTAGAATTGACTCTAATCATCCTGAACGCACTACTTTTATTGCTAGGGAGCTTCGAGTACAACTTAAGGCTTCTCTGGTGGAATGTCTTCTTAAGAATGTTGATGTTTTAGCATGGTCACCTTAGGATTTAATGGGAATTTTCCCTACTGTCATAGAGCATAAGTTGCACATTTTGCCTACAATAATGCCAATAAAACAAAAACGTTGTCATTTTGAAGCCAGGAAGGAAACCATTATCAAAGATGAAGTGCACAAGCTACTGGCAGTGGGACATATTAGGGAGGTACATTATACATCCTAGTTATCTAATGTGGTCTTAGTGCCTAAATGATCAGGAAAGTGGTAGATGTGTGTAGATTTCAAGGACTTTAATAAAGCATGTTCCAAGGATTGTTACCCATTGCCCCATATAGATCAATTGGTGGATTCCATAGTGGAGCATCAATTTATTTCCATGATGGATGCTTATCAGGGATATCATCAGATATCATTGGCATTAGAGGATCAAGACAAGGTTAGTTTTATTACGACTAAAGATACTTTTTGTTATGTGGTCATGTCGTTTGGATTAAAAAATGATGGGGCTGCTTACCAAAGATTAATGGATAAAATTTTTGAAAAGAAGTTAGGGAGAAATGTTGAGGTGTTTGTCGATGATATCCTTGTTAAGACTTTACAAGCTAAGCAGTTAATATCTAATTTAGAAAAGACTTTTGGTACTCTGTAGACATTTTGGATTAAACTGAATCCAAAAAAATATGTGTTTGGGGTCACCCAGGGGTGTTTCCTTGGGTATGTAGTAACTGAGCAGGGTATAAAGGCTAATCTTAGAAAGATTGATGTTATTCAACAAATGCAACCTCCAAAGATTTTGAGGGAAGTACAGAGATTGTTAGGAAGAATTACGGCTCTTTCTTGCTTTATTTCTTGGTCAACGAACAAGAGTCTTCCCTTTTTAAGATATTAAAAAGAGCAACTCGTTTTCAATGGGATGAGAATTATGATAAAGTTTTTCAATCATTAAAGGAATATTTGTCTGAACCACCTTTTTTAGCTAAGCTATAGCCTAGAGAAGTATTATGGGTGTATTTGGCCCTTTCGAAGGCCGCTATAAGTTCGGTATTAGTACAATAAGAGCAGGATAAACAACATCTGATATACTACATTAGGTATATGTTAAAAAGGCTAGAGATTTGTTACACCAATTTGGAGAAATTAACTTGGGGTTTAGTTTTAACTGCTCGACGACTACATCCTTCATTTTATCACACCCATTGATAGTGCTCACTGACACTCCCTTAGGTCGTATACTTACTCATCCAAAGGCTACTGGAAAGCTAATTAAATGGGCTACTGAGCTTAGTGAGTATGACATTACATATCAACCTCGTCTCTCTATTAAGGCACAAATTCTATCTGATTTTTTAGTTGAAATTGTGCATATAGAGGATCATGATCCATGGGTAGTGTATGCAGATGGATCCTCTAAAAAGGAAGGTTGTGGAGTAGGAATAATTTTGATTTCGCCACAAGGATAAAAAGTTAAGTTGGCAGTCCAACTACATTTTCGAGCCACTAATAATGAAGCTGAATCTGAAGCTTTACTTATAGCTCTTCAAACTGCTAAAAATGTGGGCGCAAAATGAGTAATAATTCATATGGATACTCAATTGGTTGTACAACAAACAAGTGGTGGGTTTGAAATTAGGGATGATAAATGTCAAAATTATTGCGAGTTGGTGAAGAAATTAAGCTAAAGAACATTTTATAGAGATATTATTGAAAAAGGTTACCCAAGTAAAAAATCAATGAGCGAATGAGCTTGCTCAGTTAGCTAGTTCTTTAGGCAATTAGAATACTCGAGAGATAATTATACAAATAGAGTTGTTACTTTAGGGTGAGAAAGTCGAAAGAATTAATAGAGGATGATTGGAGGAAGGAATTGTTGCTATTCTTTCAAGAAAAATAAAATGTCTAATGATCCAATACATGCTCAGCAGTTCGAGTAGTGGGTTACTCATTTCTGTGTATTGAAAGGTGTTCTGTATAAAAGAGCCAGTGTTGGGTCATTATTGCAGTGCTTGGAAAAGAGGGAGGTAAATTATGTGTTGCGAGAGATACATGAAGGAGCTTATGAGAGGCATAGGGAGTAGATCACTTGTTCAGAAAGTATTGATGGCTAGTTATTTTTGGCCTACATTGACAAAGGATGCTACTCAATTGGTACAACAATGTGAAAGTTGTCAGAGACATCATAATTGGCATTATCAGCCAGCTGAGCAAATGAGGTCAGTGGTGTCAGTTTATCCTTTTGATAAGTGGGATATGAATATAGTAGCATCATTTTCGATTAGTATAACTCGGAAGAAGTTTTTATTAGTAGTTGTTGATTATTTTTCTAAGTGGATAGAGGTTGAGCCTTTAGCTCACATTACAGAGCAAATGGTATTGAAATTGTTAGGGAAAAATATAGTGTGTCATTTTGGTATACCTAGGTGATTAGTGTCAGATAATGGGCGGCAATTTCAGGACAAGAGGTTGTCAAAATGGTGTCGAGATCTTAAAATTGAGGAAGTGTTCATGTCAATAGTGTATCCTTAAAGCAATGGATAGACTGAAGTTACTAATAGAGAGTTAGTACATGAGTTAAAAACTAAGTTGGATCATGTTGTGGGTATTTGGGTGGAAGAGTTGCCTAATGTGTTATGGTCTTTTCGCACCACTCCTAGGCGAGCCATGGGAGCAACTACTTTTAGTATGGTGTACGGTATAGAGACAGTGTTGCCTGTAGAAATAGCAGTGGAGTCTGCTCGGGTAATAGCTTATACTCCTAGTAGTAATGAGATGGCTCGGCACATGGCGTTGGATTTGATTGAAGAAAGGAGAGATCAAGCTTTTATCATGTTGAAAAATATAGATCGTAGGTAATCCAAGCTTATAATAAGAGGGTGGTGCTACATTCTTTTCAGGTAGGATATTTAGTGTTGAGAAAGGTGTTGCCAGAAGGCTCCAAAGGTAAGTTGGGACCCAAGTGGGAGGGTCCTTTTCAGGTAGAAAGCGATGCAAGGATAGGAGCTTATTATTTGAAGGATGCACAAGGGAGGTTATTAGCTCGACCTTTGGATGTGTACCATTTTTGTACTCATTTTAGTGGTTAATTTTGTAAAAATTGAGTGTTATTTCAGAAACAATGTAATTAGAATGTATTGATGAATGCTTCATAGTAAAAGGAGATAATGTATTGTAATGGTAAATGAATACAAGATTAATATTTTTTTAGTATTTTATTTAAAATGGAAAGACAACAAATTAGGAGGAGTTTGGTCAATAGTCTTGCTCATGTCAAGAAAAGAGGTAGGTTGCTCAGGAGGAGGATAGCCTGTTGTTTGGAATTGATTTACACAATCTTGAAAGCCCCACTGAAGAAAGACAAATCCTCGATCAAGAAACATGTCATTGTAGGATCGAAGTGAGCGCTAGAGGGGGGGGGTGAATAGCGCAAAACCTTTTTCTTCTTTTACGAGTTCGTATCAAAACAAATAAGTGCAGCGGAAAGATAAATGAAACAAAAAGAGACAAGTTTATTTTTTTACTTGGTTCGTAGCCTTCGGCTACTACTCCAAGGCCCTAACAGTCCTAGACCGTGTACGGAGGGCAATTCACTAAAACACTCCTCCTCGTTGGAGGTAGGAGTTTGACGATTACAAAAAAACTTTCGAAGCAAAATGATAGAGAGACAAACCCTCTCTTCTATTAAAAGTAAAATGCAACGATAGAAAAATCTCGAGTAAAATAATTGCAATATTGAAAACAAGGATTATACCAACAACTAAAAAGAAAGAACTTAAGCTAGGGTTGTTGGCGGCCGTTATTGTCGTAGAGTGTCAGTCGCTTAGAATTAATGAAAAACTTTAGGTTTGGCCCTCCTTTTATAGCCTTTAAGCCCCTCAACGAATGGGTCTTCAACCAATCACAAATGGGCACAAAACTCCTTGAAAAATGGTGATAAAGCTTGACTCCTCGAGGCTGATTTTTGACCACCGGTTGAACTGGCCGGTTGAACTGCCGCCGGTTGAACTGGCCGGTTGAACTGCCGCCGGTTGAACTGGCCGGTTGAACTGGCAGCCACGATTTTTGACTAAAAAAGGAGTTAGCTCAAAATATAAGTGGATTCGACGGCCACTTGCCGTCCGATCTCAACATAGACCTTCCATGGGAAGTCTTGGGTCGGATCGTCGCCTAAGATCATCCCCGTAAAGAGGATACAACCTCACTTACGCTCGCACACACGAGCTTACCTCGATACTTATGTGTCGCTTTTGGTTCCAGCCTTTCACTCAATTCCTTCGGCTCCCTCCAAAGTCTCTTGAGTGTCGCCCGACCACCGCGGCTTCCTTCGGGTGTCGCTAGCCTTCAGCTCCAGCGTTGAGACTTTTCTACACACTTGATTTAGCTCGTGAGATAACAATATATGCTTAACTTTGTATCGTTTGCTATAATCAAAACTTAGGTTCGACTTAGGTGCCTACTGCACCAACAATCTCCCCCTTTTTGATTTATGGCAAACCCACATACAAAGTTAAGTAAATAGCAAGCATGAAGAATAATAATGTGCATGAGAAACAAAAAATATGAAGATTAAGTTGGAGTAGTAAGGATTTTCTTCAAATACTCCCCCTTGAGGAAACCTCCCCCTAGACCGAGGGTGAGTCTTTGAAGAAAGACCTTAATCCTCCCCCTTGAGGGTTGCTTTAAGTAATTAACATTACTTAAAGTTGGCCTTAGTAAAACATTTTAGTTAAGCCCTTTCTCCCCCTTAAGTAAAACATTAATGACATAAAGTTTTGTTAAAAGTTATATAATACGTTTATGTAAAACGTAGACGGCACAAATACGTTTAAGTTAAGAATTATTTAACTTTTGTCAAAAGTTAAATAAGTTTTAACTTTTGGTAAAAAATTTTGTTTTGACCCCTTAACTTTGGCCTTTTTCTCCCCCTTTTGCCGTATATCGAAAAGAGTAAGGGGTGTGTGTGGAAAAAAGTTAATTTTAAAATCCAAGCATGTTCCACATTATTTTGAAAATAATATACTAAAAATAAGTTCATCTATAAAATGTTCAACTCATATTTGGCTTGATTGATATGAAAGATCAACCAGTCCTGGTCAGAGTCGGTTAGTATGTATGATTATACTCCATGGTTCATAGCGATGCACTAGCTCTACATCTGGAACCAGGAGTAAGGTCCTAACATCTCACGCCCATCTACGTGGCTAAGTACACAAACACATTAGTCCTATGTGTTGTGAGATGTATTGGCTCCTTAAATCTATAGGTGCATGATATCTAAGGTATGTCCTATGCTAGTTCCATGAAAAAAAGTAAGAAATAGTAGTAAGAAAATATAATTTGCAAGTTCCTATTCTATTACGCACATGCCCAATTTTCGTCTCAAGAGACTAAATTCGGCTTCGGGTAGTGGTTTAGTAAAAATGTCTGCTAGGTTAGACTTCGAGTCAACATATTCGAGTTGTATGGAGCCATTGGCTACATGTTCTCGAATGAAATGATGTTTTACCTCTATATGCTTTGTTCTTGAATGACATATAGGGTTCTTAGTTAGATTTATCGAACTTATGTTGTCTACGAAAATTTTAGTTTTGGTGAAGTCCAACCTAAAGTCTCGGAGAGTGTGCTTCATCCAAAGAAGCTGAGTTACACACTCACCCATCGCAACGTATTCGGCTTCGGTGGTAGATAAGGCAACACAATATTGCTTCCTACTGCACCAACTCACTAGACTCGAGCCGAGTAGTTGACAACAACCACTCGTGCTCTTTCTATCGAGCTTACTACCGGCATAGTCCGAATCGGAGTAGCCGGTTAGTTCAAACTCGGTAGATCTAGGATACCAAATACCGACATTAAGTGTACCCTTTAGATATCTAAGGATACGCTTGACTAGGGTTAGATGAGACTCCTTAGCACAGGTTTGAAACCTTGCGCACATACTTACTGCGAATAGGATGTCGGGTCGACTCGCAGTTAAGTATAGGAGACTTCCTATCGCGCTCCTATAGTACTTTAAGTCAATGAACTTACTTTCTAGGTCTTCTCCTATGTTAACATTAATCGCCATCGAGGTGTTTATTATCTTAGCGTCTTGCATTCCAAATCTTTTAATCAACTCCTTAGTGTATTTTTGTTGATATAGGTATATACCATCCTTAGTTTGTTTAATTTGTAGACCTAAAAAGAAACTTAACTCGCCTACCAAGTTCATTTCGAACTCACTTTCCATGAGTGAAACGAACTCGTTTAGTAAGGCTGAGTTAGAGGTTCCAAAAATTATGTCATCTACGTAAATTTGAGCTACGAATATTTCTTTACCTAAGGTTTTTACGAAGAGAGTTGGGTCAACTAAACCTTGGTTAAACCCTTTTGACTTGAGATGGATTGAAAGTCTCTCGTACCAAGCTCGAGGAGCTTGTTTAAGTCCATAGAGAGCTTTCTTAAGTTTTAGAACATGGTCGGGTTTATCTAGATTTTCGAATCCGGGGGGTTGGCTAACATAAACTTCTTCTTTAATGTATCCATTTAGGAATGCCGACTTAACATCCATTTGAAACAACTTAAATCCTCGATGTGCAGCATAAGCTAGCAACATTCGAATGGATTCGAGTCTAGCTACTGGGGCATAGGTTTCGTCGTAATCTAAGCCTTCGACTTGACTAAACCCTTTGGCGACTAACCTAGCCTTGTTTCTAACTACTTCACCTTTATCATCAAGCTTATTCCGAAACACCCACCTTGTTCCAATTATCGTTTTGTCTTTAGGTGGTGGTACTAATTCCCACACTTCATTCCTAGTAAATTGAGCTAGCTCTTCTTGCATTGCAATAATCCAATCGGGATCAAGAAGAGCTTGTTCAATTGATTTGGGTTCTATCTTTGAAATTAAGGAAATTTGACTAAGGTTCCTATAGGATGCTCTAGTTCGAACTCCTAGATTAGGATCACCTATCACTTGGTCGATAGGATGATTCGTTTGAGTCCTAGTTGGATTTGGGTTTGAGTCTACAACTTGATCCATAGGATGACTCGTTTGAGTTCTAGTTTGGTTGGAGTCATCTATCACTTGATCAATAGAGTGATTTGGTTGACTTAGGTTAGGATTAACACTAGAGCTAATCTCCGGATCAGAGTTAGGTTTAGTACGAATCGGCTCGCTAATTGGGGTTGCCGGGGGTTTTGTAGGTTCGTGTCCTAGGTTGTTTTCCTTGTTGACAAGCATTACAGATTTTATTAACCAAGTTGTTGAGGTTGGGTAAACCTCTGACTAAGCCACTCTGACTCATCTTGTGGACGAGTCTTGGGTGCGAGTGACCGAGTCATCGGTGCCACAACCATGATTCCTCTTCCTGTGTCATAAGACATTTGGCTGAGGATTTGATTAAGTTCATTGTATAAATGTTATTTGTCCTAGTTCCTTTGAGTATTGTTTTAGCTGTTTCATTTGTTTTAATGACACATTCATTTTCTAAAAATATGACCTTATAGTTATTGTCACATAATTGGCTTACGCTAAGCAGGTTATATTCAAAATTCTCTACAAGTAACACATTTTTAATAACAAAGTTCGAGTTAAGCTCGATATCACCTGATCCGATGATTTTGAGCTTTCCATTATTCCCAAAGGCTACCGATCCTTGTCGTTTGAATCGAAGCTTTGTGAATTTGAGTTGATCCCCGGTCATGTGTCGGGAGCAACCGTTGTCCAACATCCATTGATCCTACACACAAGGTGGTTGGATTGGATGTTAGATTTTTGTGATATGATTTCCAATTAAATTGATTAAGTAATTTTATGTTGAGATGATTTCCAATTAAATTGATTAAGTGGATTTAGGTTCAAGTAATTTTATGTTGAGATGATTTCCAATTAAATTGATTAAGTGGATTTAGGTTTAAGTAATTTTATGTTAGATTTGGATTTGACCCTAGGCTTGTCAAGTTTACCTTTTCAAGATTATGGCTTCCAGGTCGTGGAGAGGCACAGGGGCCTTCTTTTATCGGATCATCGACCACTTCCTTAGACAAAGCCATTTTCAAGAAAATGATTACTTGACTCACCTACGACTATTTCCTCGTCTAACTAGTTATTTTTGAAAAGAGGCTCCCCGAGGCTCAATCTTTTCGAAGGATTTTAATTGGTTATTTGAAAAGAGGCTCCCCGAGGCTCAATCTTTTCGAAGGATTTTAATTGGTTATTTGCGTGTTCTAAGTGAGTTCAGAAAAAAAAACAAAACAAAACAAAAAAAAAAAAATCTAAGCATGCAATTACTAAGTTAAAACACAAACATGTTTTGTACTGGCTCCCCCTAGACCGTTGAATCGGTTCGGTCTATCCACATAGTGGATTTGGTCCTTGGGAACCCAGTACGAGTTGGATCCTAGAGTTGAAATCAAAGTGGTCTTAGGGACCCATGCTTGGACACGTTTTTTATGTCTACTTACGATTGACATATATGACTTATTGGTCGTGTTTGAGCTAAACCCTAGTCCGGCCTTGTTGTACACGGCCCTTTGCGATCCAAGTAGGAGGTCAAGTCCTTTGGATCCCAAAGTAAACCTTTCCAACGTATTCCTAAGATCTTCGACTTGACTTTTCAAGAGTGAGTTCTCAACTTCAAGTTTTTCAACCCGAGTTGAGTCCTTCTCTTGAACTCGACTAGTCGAAGAGGTTAGGGAGACCTCGTGTTTGAGGAGTTTAACTTCCTCAACCAGGGTCTCGACCTTGGACTCGGACTTAGCTAATTTCCTAGATAGAAACCTAACCGTATTATGTAAAGCATTAAATAAATTTCGACTCACCTTAAGGGTATCTTTTGAACCGGATGCATATTCGTGGCTTGACTTGAAGGTAGCTTCGTAGTCCGAGTCATCCTCAGGTTCTGACTCAAGTTCAGGTTCGGTCTCCGTGTCTGACTCAATCGATTTCGCCATGAAGACGTGGTCTTCGTCTTCTTCGGATGACGCTTCTTCCCATGTCGCGTTGAGGGCCTTCTTGTTCTTAGGTGCTTGGTGGTTGAGCTTGGGGCACTCGGACTTGATATGTCCAAACCTGTTACACTCATAACACCTAATATTAGAACTTTTAGGCTTACCTTGGTTGGGTCGAGTCGTGGTTCGCTTTCGTCCCTTGGCTATCCTTCGAGCTAGGTTCATTAGTTCGGCAGTCAACTCCGGGTCAACTTCTTCTTCGGACTCGTCTTCCTCCTCGGTTGGTGGTGGCTTGCTTGCGATTTTCTTCTTCCTTGAACCTGCAAACAAGGCTATACCCCTCTCGGGTTTCGAGTTGGATTGTTCATGTAATTCGAAATCCGAAAAGAGTTCATCTAACCTAATTTTAGAAAGGTCCTTGGAGACCTTGTAGGCATCGACCATGGATGCCCACAAGGTAGTCCTCGGAAAAGAGTTTAGGACATACCTTATAAGGTCGCGATTTTCGACCTTTTGCCCGATTACGTGTAGGTTGTTGACTATGTCTTGGACACGGGCGTGGAGTTGCGTCGCGGACTCGTGTTCCTGCATTTTTAGTGTATACAATTTATTGAACAACAAATCACGTTTGCAAACCTTAGCTTGATCCGATCCTTCGTGTAACTCGATTAGTTTTGTCCAAAGATCCTTTGCGCTTATGAAGGGGCCGACGCGATTTAGCTCCTCCTTGGATAGGCCGCATTGGAGAATTTGTGTTGCCTTGGCGTCGGCTTCGACTTGTCGTTTTGTTGCAACGGTCCATTGATCATAATCCAAGGAGTCACCCACTTCATTAGTCGGAAGTGTAAAACCCGTTTGGATTATGATCCATATCTCGATTTGGGTTTTGAGAAAGCATTCCATCCGACCCTTCCAATAACGGAAGTCATCTCCGTTGTAAAACGGAGGTCGGACGGTGCTAAAACCCTCGAGATGGGCCATTAGAACAAAAAGACAAGGAGACTAAAGCGAAAACCTAGCAACAACAAAAACACACGAAAGTACCAAGACTTGCGTCTTGGATTAGTAGTGCGGGAACTAAAAAGAAATAAACAAAAAATAGAAAGTTAAGCAAAGAAATAAGAAACTAAATAAAAAGTAAGTACTCACAACCTTCGATGTCCCCGAAAGGCTACTAAACATCGATTTTTGAGGATGAAAACAGCTTGTTACGGGGGTAAACCCCCATAAGAAGTGTAGATCTCTGCGAGAGCTTCGATTTGGTAGGTAGACCGTGTCGTGGGTCAACTTATACGAAAAGTTATGCCCGTTTGACCGTTGGCTACTCCAAAAGCGAATACTTGCAAAACAAAATCAAACGAAGAGTACCAAGACTTCGTCTTGGATTAGTAGTGCAGGAGAAAAATTTAAACGAACGAAAAACAAATCTGTAAAAAAAAGTTAGATTGGTGGTTTCACCAAATCTAAGCGCCCCCGGCTCTGATACCAATTGTAGGATCGAAGTGAGCGCTAGAGGGGGGGTGAATAGCGCAAAACCTTTTTCTTCTTTTACGAGTTCGTATCAAAACAAATAAGTGCAGCGGAAAGATAAATGAAATAAAAAGAGACAAGTTTATTTTTTTACTTGGTTCGTAGCCTTCGGCTACTACTCCAAGGCCCTAATGATCCTAGACCGTGTACGGAGGGCAATTCACTAAAACACTCCTCCTTGTTGGAGGTAGGAGTTTGACGATTACAAAAAAACTTTCGAAGCAAAATGATAGAGAGACAAACCCTCTCTTCTATTAAAAGTAAAATGCAACGATAGAAAAATCTCGAGTAAAATAATTGCAATATTGAAAACAAGGATTATACCAACAACTAAAAAGAAAGAACTTAAGCTAGGGTTGTTGGCAGCACTTCGTTGTCGTAGAGTCGCAGCGTTGTGGAAGCTTTTGAGCACTTAGAATTAATGAAAAACCCTAGGTTTGGCCCTCCTTTTATAGCCTTTAAGCCCCTCAACGAATGGGTCTTCAACCAATCACAAATGGGCACAAAACTCCTTGAAAAATGGTGATAAAGCTTGACTCCTCGAGGCTGATTTTTGACCACCGGTTGAACTGGCCGGTTGAACTGCCGCCGGTTGAACTGGCCGGTTGAACTGCCGCCGGTTGAACTGGCAGCCACGATTTTTGACTAAAAAAGGAGTTAGCTCAAAATATAAGTGGATTCGACGGCCACTTGCCGTCCGATCTCAACATAGACCTTCCATGGGAAGTCTTGGGTCGGATCGTCGCCTAAGATCATCCCCGTAAAGAGGATACAACCTCACTTACGCTCGCACACACGAGCTTACCTCGATACTTATGTGTCGCTTTTGCTTCCGGCCTTCCACTCAATTCCTTCGGCTCCCTCCGAAGTCTCTTGAGTGTCGCTCGACCACCGCGGCTTCCTCCGGGTGTCGCTAGCCTTCAGCTCCAGCGTTGAGACTTTTCTGCACACTTGATTTAGCTCGTGAGATAACAATATATGCTTAACTTTGTATCGTTTGCTATAATCAAAACTTAGGTTCGACTTAGGTGCCTACTGCACCAACAGTCATTAATCTTCATAGAAGACCAAAAAGTTTCTTCTTGTCCTTTATGATTTGTTTCTTTTGATGATGATTGAGCTTGTAAAGTATCGAGAGTGTTTTGTAGGTATGATGTTTGAAACCTGAGGGCAGATACTTCTACTCGGTCAGCTTGTGTCTTTATATGGGAAGCTTGGAGTTCTCTTTCAAGTCGTTGGTAAGAATATTGTAGAGATATTTCTCGGGCATAGCATTCTTGTAATTCATTCTTTAAAGTAGTAATATTTGGGCCCATTGCATGTTCAATTGAGTTATGCTTGTAAAACCTTGAAAGGTTAAAAAATAAATACTAATTGGAGGTAATAAGAGATATATGATACCAACCTAGTTAATATTGTGAAGGAAGGGGCTCGGTAGCTCTTCTATTGAAGAAGGAAGAAAGTCTTGAGGAATGAGACTAGTTCGGATTTATGGTCCAGGTGAAGCAAGAGCATTGGAGGATGCAAGGGTATGGGGAATAAAATGCTTGGGGATTTTATTCCTTAATAAAATTATAGAGGAAGATTCTGAGTTTGGGGGTAGTCGGATCTTGGTGGAGGCTTGTAATAAAAGAGATTCTACAAAAGGAAAAAAATGTGAAATTTTTATAAATTCATAAAAATAGGGTCATTATGGAAAATACCCAAAGTATCAGTTAAAGTTGGGGGAGAGCAGCCTATTCCGATCAGGGCAAGGGCTAGTTTGGTGAGAAATTTTCTTAGATCGAATTGTTCTTCTGACAGTAGTAAAGTGATCATTTGATATTCATTGTTATTCTGGCAATGGTTTAAAGAGGGGCGAGGAGGAAGAGTATGAAGCTAGGTAGAGGGAAAGGTGAAGGGAGAAGGAGGATGAACAAAGAAGTAATGTTTTTTCTAGACTTTGTGTGAAGAAGGAATGCCAGTTAGAAATTGGAAGTTGGAGTGGTCTTGAAAGTAAAAAAATGCATGGTTTTGATGATCTCAGTTGGAAGAAATAGTGAAATAGGAAGGCCGAGGAAGTGATGATTAAGTAAGATAAGGCAATATAGAAGCCTAAGATGAAGAGGAAAGAATTGGGACTTAATTGTTTTATGGGTATAGAGAAGTATTATGATATTTCTAAAAGAAAAAAATTGAGGGGGAAGCAAAGACCAGCTTCTAATTGTTCTAAGAAGAAGGTTTTGGACAAGGAGGTAAACGGGGACATTCAGTAGAGGTGGAAGGTAGTAGATGAAATTCAAAAGGTATTTGAAGTCGGCAGGATAGGGAACGATAGTGTTCACCTACCATTCTGGAGCATGTAAATTCGAACCATGGACGGGGATTCTTGGAAGGAAGGTGATGCATTCTTCTATGGATGGGAGTATTCTTAGAGAGTATAGTTTAGAAGAGGAAAAGAAAAGAAGTAGGAAGAAGTAATGACAGTGGTCTCTGTATATATACAAGTAGGAAGGGGATGAAGGGAGGAAAATAGCAATTTTTCTCGCTTATTTTTTATGGAGGGATAAGTGGGGTCAAAAAATTGAAGTAGTTTTTATTGTGGAGAGTATGGATTGATAGTTGGTTACAAAGGGATCCACTTCTTGTTATAGAAATAGTAGGTATACACATGAGGTGATGAAGAATATTTTGTGTACATACCCTGTGAAGTGGATAGCTTTAGTAATTGCAAGGGGGGAATTGGTATATTTTGGGTAGTAATCATTTATATTTAAAATTTTGGTAATTGGGGAATAAAACATTTGGAAGTATATATCAGGACAGGATAATAAGTTTGTGAATAAGAGACCAAGTATGGACATTAAATAATATATTCAAATTGATTTAGTGTACATTTGGTTACATTGATTGATATTGAAATACACTGAATAAAAAGGGAAATGCATCCGTTACAAAAATTACATTAGATACTATCAGTTTGAATCAGTATCAATATCAATGGCCTCTGGGAAATTTATTAAAAGCATCTTCTATATCTAACGATTCAGTTGACTGGTTGGAAGGGATTAGGCCTTGATCAATAGCTTGTTGAATAGCTCCCCTCCCCCCCCTCCCCCCCCCCCTCCTCTTGAAAATATGTTCCATATTTAGAAGTCATTTTTGTTAGTAGTTGGGTTTCTCGGGCCAGCCAGCATTCTTCTTCTAATTGCCACATCTCGGATAGCTCTCAGTGAAGGTTTGCAGCATTGCGAGTTTGGGTGTTGGACACTTCTTATAAACGATGGATATGTTGACTAAATATGGGCATATTGAAGTGCATTTCTGATACATTTTCAGTGGCTCGCTTCTGGAGTTAAACATAGAAATTTCTGAGGTCATCCAGGGGTGAGGCATTGGGCGAGTAGGAAGTGATAGTGTCTTTCTCTACGTGCTAATTTTTGGATTTGGTCATTGGACGGATTGGTTTCTAATTGTAAAGTTGCCAGTTGTTGATTTTGAGATTGTTGGATCTCTCACAGTATTGGAATTTCTGTGTCTTTGCAAGAGCTTCACCATTCAACTTCTGATAATCGATATCTTTATTGCTCAATTTGGAGAAGATTGATTTCTTTTTCAGATAATAGCTAGTTTTTTCTCTGGAGTTAGGGCCTATAATTAAGCTTGAAGTTCTTGTTGTTGGCAGAAATATGTTTCTTTCTTTTTAGCGCAGTCTTCAGGAGGGTCTGAGGGGCTAGTTTATGTGTTCTTTATGGGTAGTTGATTTGTTGATAAGGTGGTAGCTTGTAATTTTTATTCAAGTTGGGATTGATGGTGTTCTGTATAAATGTAGTATGAATAAGTTATAGTAGAAATGCATACAATTCTATAGATACATATGTAAATTAGAGAGATGAGGAAAGCTTACCAAGGCCATGTCCTAATAGAGGTCTTGAAGGGGCTGAGGGATAACAGAGTTGGGAGTTAGAGTGTAACTAGGGGGTTTGGGGAGTTATTGGGAGGTACATCTAAAGGGCTCAATGGCTTCATTGGGGGTACAGTTGGGGAGTCTAGAGGGTTGACAGGTGACACGTCCGATACAACTTGTATGAGCAAATCAAGGGGGAAAGAGGTTGTTGTGTTAGGGATTGTAGTGGTAGGAGAAGAAGAAACTAGGTGTTGTCTGGTGGATAGGAAGGAGGTTAGGGGGAGGTTGTCTTCAGAGGAAGTGGGTGAAGAAGAAGATTTGAGTTCAATGGGGGAATTTGGAAGTGGCAGAGAGGAAGGGACTTCTGTGGGGGTTGTAAGATCAAGGAGGGGAGATGGGTCTTGTAGGGAGTCAATTTGTGGAGGGATATGGACGGTGGTGATAGTGTGCATGGATAGTTGTCTTGGTTCTTCAATTATTGTCACTGAGTAAGGCGGAAAATCAGAGGGGACATATGATAAAGATGTGTAAACAATTTTTTATGGTGTATTTGCAAGTATAGAACAGAGTGAAGTAAAAAGATTGTTGTTAGAGGATTGGGGTAGGTACTGAGGAGGCAGGAGCAGGTCGTTTGCTGGTCGGAGGAAGAACAGTATCTTTAGAAATTTTTCTCTTCTTCTTAGCTAAGGTTCGAGCAACAACAACATGCATCATGTCTTCTATAAAAAAAATGTGTTAGTAAAAATTGGGGAATGAGAGTATAATAAGTAGGGAGGCAATAACTATGGGGTAAGCCTCAGTGGAAGGAATTGGAGATAGCTTGTGGTGAGACAGAATGGGCTCTTGTAGAAGTTCACTGATGCTATTGTTAGTAGTAAGCCCTAGAGTCAATTATGTGATGATTGACTAGGGACTTTTTTATCATATTTTATTAATAAAAAGGCAAAGTTTGGTTATTATATTTACTTTATGTTTGTGTCAGCCGAATAAATATAATAATGCCCTAGAAAGTAGGTTCTTATCTACAACACATCAATTGGTAAAATTGATTGTGAGAGGCTGTAGAGGACACTATTCTTAAATATTCCTAGTCAAGCATTAATATACAATGGCAGTATTAATGCATTGAGACTAGCATGTAGTTCAATTGATGACTTGATCTCACAAGTCATGGATATATGATATCACGTTGACACATGGGTATATATTAGATAATATATACTGAATTGACTCGCCATGAGAAAGTTTCATGGATCATTATATGAGTGTCATAAACTTTCTCATATGACTATTAGTATGAATAGTCCTTAGACCTGAAATCACTACGGTTCCCTACATAAGGAGTTATGTACTTTGGTATCGTCAAATGTCACCCGTAGTAAGGTGAACTATAAAGGCGATCACTGGGTATGTAACAAATTATACGGAGGGATGTGAGTGATGTAGATGAGATCTATCCCTCCCATATGACGGGAGTAATATCTTTAGGCCTCTTGACAGAGTAGGACCACGAAATGCATGGTCATGCTCAAATGAGTCAATATGAGATATTGAGCTCATTTGTTTGAGTGAGTCTACTTGGGGATCAAGAAACACAAAGATTAATAAGAGGATGACATGGTTTATGCCTCATTGATCAATCTAGATATCGAGGATATAAGAACAAGGTCATACATTATAGTAGTCACGAAAAGGTTAGGTCGGATCTTGACTTTCTCGTAACTTGGATAGCAATGATGCATTGCTAGATGTCGCTCATTGCTTGTGTCTAAAGTGATTTGAGACATTGCCAACGTTATGAAAACCTATAGGGTCACACACAAAGAATATGCTGCTTTGGAGATGGATTCAATTTAGTTTGACTAAATAAACTATTAGGCTATTAATTGGAATCATTGAGTTAGACTAATTGATTGGGCCAAATTGAGTTAGACTCATTGGTTGGCCAAAACTTGAGTTAGACTCAAGTTTCATTTAATTTGAATTAGACTCAAATTAGGTTGAAGAAGATGAATGGATTTAGAATCATCATGAATGATTAATGTAGATTAATCATGCATTGAGGTGGAATACAAAGGGATGAAAAACCTTTGGTATTCATGGGATGTATATAAAAGGTCACGGGTGTTATTCTCTATTAGAGATGTGAGTTGTTGCTCTTCATCTTCTTATCCTCTTGCTTGGTCGAAACCTTCTTGTGAAGGGGTTTGCTAGCACAATCTTCTCCTCCAAAGTGTGAGTTCGTGAGACGAACGACGTGTTCATGTGGATACGCATAGAGGCACGAACACTTGAATGTACAATAGATCCGACGAACCTTGGACACGCATGATAAGCTAAGGGCATGCATCAAAGGTATACCTATAAGATAGGGCTTTATAAATCTAAACTTGTATGAGTTTTCTTTCGCATGGATCGCTAAAGGGATCTTTTTTTCGCTGTAATTTTATTGTTTATTGCATAGGATTCCCTACAGCTGTAGTGTCGGTATTGTGTAGGGGTTGGATGGAGGAAAAGTTATAGAAGGATTTAATTCTATTTAGATCAGGAAGACGGGGGAGCTCAAATTCAATTTGATAATCTTAATGCATGAGTATGATCATGACATATTAGATGTGAATTAATTAAAAGCATTACCAATGATGAATGATATCATAGTTTGATAAAATTAATCTAAGTATTATCATGACATTTTAAATGAGCATGTGATACATGATATCATGACATGGTATATAGCAAACAAAACATGACACATATATATAATACAAAGGTATAGAAATATTTAAGTCATAATTCTAATTGTTATTTGCTAAGTATATACCCAATTTGTCATATAAAATCAATCTCCCAAGTGTGCCAACACTCCAAAATGACAAACTTTTGACTCTAAACTTACTTGTGTCAATAATGATCAATTTTTTAAATTTCATTTTCTTTATTGGCACTTCCTAAAATCTTTTAGGATATATTTCTTATCTCATTTCCAAGGTATCACATTACCTTGAAAATATCCTAAAGTGTCAACTCTACCATTGTTAGGTTAACTATCCATCCATTTAAGGTTGACACACCCTAAACTCATTTAGTGTGAAGGAATCATACTCCTAGGAACCTAATACCTATTGGAGCTCCTTTGATTTACTAGGTAGTCATTAGAGATAACTTCTCTTGCTACCCTCCTAATGACTCTCCTAGGCTTTTGGGAAGCCTTAGTCATTTGAGTCTTATCTAGGTTACCTCTAGGGATATATTCCCTTGTAACCATTTGAGTGACTTTTCTAGACTTCTTAGAAGCCTTGAGTTGACTTTGACAAGAAAGTGACTTGACTTTTGTCAAAGTCAACTCTAGAGATGACTTCCCTTATGACCTTGACTTTCTTAGACCTAGGATTAGTTCCATAATTAAATAGTACACTATGGTTGGATTTTGTGGTTTTTTTGGGCTTAGGTTTATAACCCAAACCTTTCTTATCCTTAGGTAGATCCTTCCTACCAAAACCTAGGATTTGTCCACTATACCCCTTAATTGAAGTTGTCATCTTTTAATGGTCTTTTCCAATTTATCAAGTCTTGACTTCAAGACTTGATTTTGTAAGAACTTCGGTGAGCACTATAGGAGGGGGTGAATGGCGCGTTCTCATTCGTCGATGGAATTCAATTGTGTTTGTCTCTACAATTTGTTAGTTTGCACAACGGAATATAGAAATACAAAAGAAGACAAACACAAATACACAATCACACAAACACGACGATATAATATGGCTCGGAACCCAAGTTACTACTCCACGGGGTGAGCTCGATAATGAGCTCTAGTGATGTACACACCACTACTTAAGAAACTCCTTCTCGACAACACATCAGAGGTGGAGAAACCTCGTACAAGCGATCTTACGACAATAAGAAAGAGATACAAGCAAATACAAGTAAAATACACAAAATAACGAAAAGAAACTTTACAAATGTGAACTTGAATGCTTGCTTGTTGATTGCTTTGGACTACACTTGAAGACCCTGATTTGCACCAACAAATCGCCCCAAATCTCCTAAGAATTGGCTGCCAAAATCCTCTCTGTCGAGCTCCATTTAAGCCTCCACACGACTTGGATTTACACCTAGCAGTCGACTGCTAAAAAGCCCTAGTCGACTGCCAACAGTGTCGTTGTCTCACAACGGCGTTGATTCACATTGGTATTTAAGCCAACGGATACACTAGCACTCGATTGTCATTCCCAACAGTCGACTGCTCAAATCCGTAGCTGACTGCTTAGTTGGCTAATGAGTGTTCTGCCTTCGGGACCAAAACCAGCATCATCGCCTCTATGGCGATCATTCTAATGGCCATCGACCGCCATACATGACAATGAATCGCTAAGGCTATTTGCCATAGTCGAATGCCAATCGACTCACAACAGTCGACTGATCATAATCCTAGTCGACTACTCAATGTCGACTCGGCTGCCAAGTGTTAAACACTTGACCATTCGACTGGTCTATAACTCCAGTCGACTACTAAACCTCAACCATGAGGTTTACCCCAAGTATGATGTCCTCATACTTACTAGACCACCCTTAACCTAGACCTAAGGCTTCTAGCCACCTCCATCAGCCTCACGCCTATCGAATCCCTCCAAGTCATCCATGACTCATTCATCTATACACTAGCCTTAAAGTGCTTCAATATGCTATTGTCATCTTAAGCTGGTCTACACTGCCAAGACACATTGGGCTTACACTGCCAAGACACACGCTTGAACTTTTCCACAATGGTGCCTGTTGGATCGAAAGTGTCGCTAGAGGGGGGGGGGGGTGAATAGCGATACGGTGTCGTTAAAAAAAACTTTTGCAATAAGTAAAAAGCAAGTAGAGAGTGCACAGCGGAAATATAAAGTAGACAAGATATTTTTACGTGGTTCACAATCTTTCGATTGCTAATCCACGGCCCTAGTGATCCTTGATCACGTACGGAGGGCAATTCACTAAAACCACTCCTCCTCGTTGGAGGTAGGAGCAACGATTACAAAAAGAAATCAAGGCAAAGGGACACTCCCCCTTTCCTTGTTACGATTAAAGCACAAAGACAATTTAAAGAAGTAGAACTTAAATAAATATACCGACAACTCTTATAAGTAGAAGATGTAGCTTTCGTTGTCGGCGGCACTTCGTCGTAGCAAATGTGAGTAGTAGTAGCGGCGTTACGACGGCGTGTTGAGAGCTCTTGAATTCTTGTAATTTGCTTGGAGTGAACATGTCTATTTATGGATATTGATCTATGAATTTAGACATAGGTAGTGTCCAAGGTGAGGTTCTTATCCCAACTCAAGGATGAGGTGTTTCATCCAACCACCTTGTGCCACCTCCAACCTTCTTGTGCGCCAACTCAAGGATGAGGTGTTTCATCCAACCACCTTGTGCCACCTCCAACCTCCTTGGGCGCCAACTTGAGGATGAGGTGTTTCATCCAACCACCTTGTGCCACCTCCAACCTCCTTGGGCGCCAACTTGTTGGAGCCATTCAACTTGTGCCACATTATGGGAGCCAACCATCTTGTGCCAACTCACCTTATTTTGGGCGTCCACCACAAGGAAGCTTGGTGATGGTTTGGATGTCCACCTTGATGCCACATCACCCTTTGTACCAAAACACGAGTCAAGTCCAAATTCACCCCCTTGAAATTGAGCTCTTCTCGAGGTCGAACTTGACTAGCGATTGATTCTGTAGTCAAAGGGTTTTGAATACAAGTTAGCTTAAAATATAAAGTACGATGGTTCTAACCATCCGATCTCGACCTAGACCTTCCATTGGAGGTATTGGGTGGATCTACGCTAACGACCTTGCGCTTTCACGAGCTTACCTTGTAGCCTCGCTTCCGGTCTTCACCCGAGTACCTCGGCTTCCTCCGAAGTCCCTCTGGCGTTGCCCGACCACCTCGGTTCCCACCGGGTGTCGCAGACCTTCCGCTCAACTTTAGCATTTCTGCACACTTAATTGAGCTCGTAAGATAACAAATATGCCCTTAACTATTGAGCCTTTTGCCATAATCAAAATACCGGTTCGACTTTGGTGCCCACTGCACCAACAATCTCCCCCTTTTTGATTCATGGCAAACCGACACAAAAGTTAAGGAAAAATTAAGCATAACAGTAAGCTAGCATAATGATTAAGCATGAATGAGCTAGCATAAAGATTAAATATGAATGAGCTAGCATAATGATTAAGCATGAGTGAGAAATATTATTGTTTCAAGTTCTCCCCTTTGAGGTAACCTCCCCCTTGACCGAAGGTGAGTTCTTGAAAAATAATTTTTACTCCCCCTTAATAGTTGCTTAAGTAAACGGAATTACTTAATATAAAAGGTAATAATTTTGTTTACTTTCTTCCTTACTTTTGTGACTTTCTCCCCCTTTTGCCTTAACTCAAAAAGTTTGTAAATATATTTTAGGGTTTGTAAGTCCAAGCAAGTTCCCAATATAAATATATATATATTTTTTAAAATAATAATAAGCTTGAAAATATGTTCATCTAAAATGTACAACTCCGGTTGGACTTGATTGATATAGAATGATCAATAAGTCTTGAAGGAGTTGATTAATTTTAAATAATTATACTCCATGGTTCATGTCGATGCACTGAATCTACATCTGGAACCAGGAGTAAGGTCCTAACATCTCACGCCCGTCTACGTGGCTAAGTACACAAACACATTAGTCCTATGTGTTGTGAGATGTGTTGGCTCCTTAAATCTATAGGTATATGATTTCTAAGGTAAGACTTAGGCTAATTTCATAAAAAGAAGCAAAAGTAGAGTACATATATAGAAAAATTTAAATCCTACTCTATTACGCACATACCTAACTTTCGTCTTAATAAACTAAATTCGGCTTCGGGTAGTGGTTTGGTGAAGATGTCCGCTAGGTTTGATTTGGACTCAACATACTCTAGTTGTATAGTTCCATTAGTTACATGTTCCCTAATGAAGTGGTGTTTAACTTCTATATGTTTTGTCCTAGAATGACATATTGGATTTTTAGTTAAGTTAATTGAACTAATGTTATCTATGTAGGTTTTAATGTTGTTAAAGATTAAGCTAAAGTCTTGGAGAGTGTGCTTCATCCACAGGAGCTGAGAGACACACTCACCCATCGCAACGTATTCGGCTTCGGTGGTAGATAAGGCAACGCAATGCTGCTTCCTACTGCACCAACTTACTAGACTCGAGCCGAGGATTTGACAACAACCACTCGTGCTCTTTCTATCGAGTTTACTACCGGCATAGTCGGAGTAGCCGATTAGATTAAACTCGGTAGATCTAGGGTACCAAATACCTACGTTTAGCGTGCCCTTTAGATATCTAAGGATACGCTTGACTAGGGTTAGGTGAGACTCCTTGGCACAGGTTTGTAACCTTGCGCACATACTTACCGCGAATAAAATGTCGGGTCGGCTCACGGTTAAGTATAGGAGACTTCCTATTGCGCTCCTATAGTATTTTAGGTCAACGGGTTTTCCTTCTACATCTTCGTTTATATTAACATTAGTTGCCATAGGTGTATTGATTATTTTAGCATCTTGCATTCCAAATCGATTTATTAAGTCCTTAGTATATTTTTGTTGATGTAAATATATTCCATCTTTAGTTTGTTTAATTTGTAAACCTAAGAAGAAACTTAACTCTCCCACTAAATTCATTTCAAATTCACTTTCCATAAGTGAGATGAATTCGTTTAGCAGGATCGAGTTGGTAGTTCCAAAAATTATATCATCTACATAGATTTGGGCTATAAAGATTTCTTTTCCTACGGTTTTAACGAATAAGGTTGGGTCGACTAAACCTTGGTTGAATCCTTTGGACTTAAGATAGATCGAAAGCCTTTCGTATCAAGCTCTTGGGGCTTGTTTGAGTCCATATAGGGCTTTCTTAAGTCTAAGGACATGGTCGAGTTTATTTAGATTTTGAATCCGGAGGTTGGTAGCGTAAACTTCTTCCTTAATGTATCCATTCAAAAATGCTGACTTGACATCCATTTGAAACAATTTAAAACCTCGATGTGCAGATATGCTAACAACATTCGGATGGACTCTAGTCCGCTCGGGGCGTAGGTCTCATCGTAATCTAAACCTTCGACTTGACTAAACCCTTTGCGACTAACCTAGCTTTATTTCTAACTACTTCACCTTTATCATCAAGTTTATTTGAAATACCCACCTTGTTCCAATAATTGATTTTTCTTTAGGTGGTGGTACTAATTCCCGGACTTCATTTCTAGTGAATTGAGCTAGCTCTTCTTGCATAGCAATAATCCATCGGGATCAAGAAGTGCTTGTTCAATAGTTTTGGGTTCGATTTTGAAATTAACGAGATTTGACTAAGGTTTCGATATGAAGCTCTAGTTCGAACCCCTAAATTTGGATCACCTATAACTTGATTGATAGGATGATTTGTTTGAGTCTTAGTGTGACTCGGGTTAGGGTCATCTATCACTTGGTCGATAGGATGACTTGGGTGAGTTCTAGTTTGACTTGGGTTAGAGTCATCTATCACTTGGTCGATAGGATGACTTGGGTTAGGACGAGATTCAAGTTCAAGATCAGTCGGGTTCGCTATAAGTTGATTTGCTAGTTGGTTTTGTTAAGGATTGAGCGGGTTCGTGTCCTTCGTCGAAAACTATATTAATGGTTTCTTCGACTCTAAGAGTGTCGTGATTGTATACCCTATAAGCTCTCTTGGTGGTTGAGTATCCTAGAAAGGTTCGATGAGGTTTTGGATTTTAATTTCCCTAGGTAATCATTTTTTTTTAAGATATGTACCTTTAATCCAAATACCATAAATTACTTGTTGTTCGTTTTTTTTTCGTGATAAATCTCTTAGGTGGTCTTTTGGTGCATCTTTACCATAAGGATCCTATTTTGGACATAGCAAGCCGTACTAACGGCCTGCCCAAAATCTATCGGGTAGGTTATACTCGTTTAACATTGTCCTAGCGGCTTCTTGTAGGGTTCTATTTTTCCGCTTCGACTAACCCATTTTGTTGTGGGGTTCTAGGACATGAAAACTCATGGTGGTATCCGTTTAGGTTACGTAAATCAGAAACCTGTGGTTTTCGAATTCACCACCATGATCGCTTCTAAGTCTTTTAATCTTAAGGTTCTTTTGATTTTCGATTAACCTACAAAGATTGATTAGTTGGTCTAGAGTATCATTTTTATGTTTGATAAACCTAACCCAAGTAAATCTAGAATAGTCGTCAATTATGACTAAGCAAAATTGACTACCATTGAGTGACTTAGCTCCATGTGAATCAAATAGATCCATGTGTAGGAGCCTCAAGAACACTTTTGGTTCGTTCTTGATTAGTTAATTGATGTTGTGTCCTAGATTGTTTACCTTGTTGACAAGCATTACATATTTTATTATCCAAGTTGTTTAGTTTAGGCAAACCTATAACTAGCCACTCGGACTCATCTTGTGGACGAGTCTTGGGTGCAGTGTCCGAGTCTTCTTGCCATAACCAAGATTCCTCTTCGTGTCATAAGACACTTGGTTGAGGAGTTGGGTAAATTTATTGTGTAGATGTTGCTATTCCTAGTTCCTTTAAGTATTATTTTAGATGTTGCATTTATCTTGATTACGCATTCATTTTCTAGAAATATGACCTTATAATTGTTATCACACAATTGGCTTACACTAAGTAAATTATATTGAAAGTTTTCTACTAATAAGACATTTTGAATTGTAAAGTTAGAGTTGAGCTCAATATCACCTGATCCGATGATTTTGAGCTTGCCGTTATTTCCGAAGGCTACCGATCCTTGTCGTTTGAATCGTAACTTCAAAATTTGAGTTGATCCCTCATGTGTCGAGCAACCACCGCCCAACATCCATTGATCCTACATATAAGGTAGTTGGATCGGATATTGGAATTACTAAAGGGTTGTTTGTAAGTTTTAAACCTAAATCATCTCACCAATATCTACATGATCAAAACATGTTATTCCTATGTGTTATTGTGAGATGACTTTCAATTTTACTTGATTAATTTTAATGAATTTAAATTAACCAACATTAGGTTAGATTCGATTTAGTCTAAGCTCATCAAGTAATCTTTTCAAGAGATTAGCTTCAGTGTCGTGGCGAGGCACAGGCCTTCTTTGATCGGAACAACGACACTTCCTTAGACAAAGCTAATTTCAAGAAATTGATAACTCGACTTACTTGAGACTACGTCTTGGTCTAACTAGTTATTTTTGAAAAGAGGCTCCCCGAGGCTCAATCTTTTCGTAGGATTTTAGTTGGTTTATTTTTGAAAAGAGGCTCCCCGAGGCTCAATCTTTTTCGCAGGATTTTAGTTGGTTATGAGTCCTATCTAACCATTCTAAAAATAAAGGAAAAACTAAGCATGCAATTTCTAAGACTTAACAAAAATACATTTTGTATTGGCTCCCCCTGGACCATTGAATCGAGTGGGTCTATTCACATAGTGAATTTGGTCCTTGGGAACCCAATACATGTTAGATCCTAAAGTTGAAATCAAAGTGGCCTTAGGGACCCATGCTTGGACATTTTTCTTATGTTGGTTTACTATAGACATATATGACTTATTGGTTGTATTTGAGTTAAACCCGAGTCCGGCCTTGTTGTACACGGCCCTTTGTGATCCAAGTAAGAGGTCAAGTCCCTTGGATCCCAAAGTGAACCTTTCCAACGTGTTCCTAAGGTCTTGACTTGTGTTTTCAAGCGAGTTCTCAACTTCAAGCTTTTCAGCTTGAGTTGAGTCCTCCTCTTGAATCTGAGTAGTCGAAGAGGTTAGGAGACCTCATGTTTGAGGAGGTTAACCTCCTCAATTAGGGTCTCGACCTTGGACTCGGACTTAGCTAGTTTCTTATTTAAAATTTAATTGCACCATACAAAGTATTAAGTAACGACCGACTTACCCTTAATGATTCTTTTGAACCGGATACGGATCCGTGGCTTGTCTTGAATGGAAGCTCATCATCGGATTCGGACTCGGACTCTTCTTGATTTCGAGTCGTGCTCGGTCGTTAGCCATTAGAGCTTGGATATCGTCTTCTTCCTCCGACAACTCCTCCCAAGTAGCGTTTAGCGCTTTCTTGGTCTTTGATGCGTTATTCTTTAGCTTTGGGCACTCGGACTTGATGTGACCGAACTCTTGCACTCATAGCATCTAAAATTAGAAGTATTTGAATTAGGTTTAGGCTTACCTTGAGTTGTTGGTCGCTTTCGTCTCTTGATCATCTTCCGAACTAGATTGACTAGTTCGGATTCTATTCGAGTCTACTTCCGATTCGACTCGCCTTCTTCCTTCGGGGTGGCTTGCTTGCGGGCTTCTTCTTCTTGGAACCTCGCAACTAACGCAATACTCTTCTCGGCCGACCACGCGTTAGTTTGCTCATGTAATTCAAGTTCAAAACAATTCGTCTAACCTAATTTTAGAAAGGTCCTTGGAGACCTTGTAGGCATCGACCATGGATGCCCACAAGGTGGTCCTAGGAAACGAGTTAAGAGAATACCTGATAAGGTCGCGATTCTCGACCTTTTGTCCGATGGCATGGAGTTGGTTGACGATGTCTTGGATACGAGCATGTAGTTGAGTTGCGGTCTCGTTTTCCTGCATTTTCAAGTTATACAATTTATTTAAAAGTAAATCTCTTTTACATACCTTCGTGTCGTCGGTGCCTTCATGTAGTTCCACTAGCTTGGTCCATAAGTCCTTTGCACTAATGAAGGGCCGGCAGCGGTTGAGCTCTTCCTTGGACAACCCACATTGCAAGATTTGAGTTGCCTTGGCATCGGCTTCTACTTGTTTTTCATGGAATTTGACCATTGATCGTAACCCAAAGATTCACCATCTTCATTAATAGGAAGTGTGAAACCGGTTTGGATTACGATCCACATCTCGATTTGGGTTTTAAGAAAGCATTCCATCCGACCCTTCCAATAACGAAAGTCATTACCGTTGTAAAACGGGGGTCGGGCGGTGCTAAACCCTTCGAGATGGGCCATTTAAAAACAAGAAGGAGAACGAAAAGAATCTTGCAAACACACACGGAAAGAATATTCCAAGACTTTCGTCTTGGATTAGTAGTCTTGAGAAGTAAAAAGATATATAAAATGTAACTTGCAAAAGAAATAAACAATCAAATGCGAATGTCGTTGAAGTTCCGGAGGACAACCTTACTCGGGATCTAACCCGAAGGACAACCTTATCCGGATCCTAAAGCCTCTAATGCAATTCTATATGTAGGAGAAGATAAGCAAGTGAAATAATTATACGAAAACAGAAATAAATAAATAAAAAATCTGTAAAAAGAAGAAAAACAAAGCTAGATTGGTGGTTTCACCGAATCTTAGCGCCCCCGGCTCTGATACCAATTGTTGGATCGAAAGTGTCGCTAGAGGGGGGGGTGAATAGCGATACGGTGTCGTTAAAAAAACTTTTGCAATAAGTAAAAAGCAAGTAGAGAGTGCACAGCGGAAATATAAAGTAGACAAGATATTTTTACGTGGTTCACAATCTTTCGATTGCTAATCCACGGCCCTAGTGATCCTTGATCACGCGGAGAGCAATTCACTAAAACCACTCCTCCTCGTTGGAGGTAGGAGCAACGACATTACAAAAGAAATCAAGGCAAAGGACACTCCCCTTTCCTTGTTACGATTAAAGCACAAAGACAATTTAAAGAAGTAGAACTTAAATAAATATACCGACAACTCTTATAAGTAGAAGATGTAGCTTTCGTTGTTCGTGACGCCGTCGTAGCAAATGTGAGTAGTAGTAGCGGCGTTACGGCGTGTTGAGAGCTCTTGAATTCTTGTAATTTGCTTGGAGTGAACATGTCTATTTATGGATATTGATCTATGAATTTAGACATAGGTAGTGTCCAAGGTGAGGTTCTTATCCCAACTCAAGGATGAGGTGTTTCATCCAACCACCTTGTGCCACCTCCAACCTTCTTGTCGCCAACTCAAGGATGAGGTGTTTCATCCAACCACCTTGTGCCACCTCCAACCTCCTTGGGCGCCAACTTGAGGATGAGGTGTTTCATCCAACCACCTTGTGCCACCTCCAACCTCCTTGGGCGCCAACTTGAGGATGAGGTGTTTCATCCAACCACCTTGTGCCACCTCCAACCTCCTTGGGCGCCAACTTGTTGGAGCCATTCAACTTGTGCCACATTATGGGAGCCAACCATCTTGTGCCAACTCACCTTATTTTGGGCGCCCACCACAAGGAAGCTTGGTGATGGTTTGGATGTCCACCTTGATGCCACATCTCCCTTTGTACCAAAACTCGATTATAGTCGAATTTATCACCCTTGAAATTCGAGCTCTTCTCGAGGCTGGAACTTGACTAGCAGTTGACTGTAGTCAAAGGGTTTTGGACTGCAGTATAAGTTAGCTTAAAATATAAAGTACGATGGTTCTAACCATCTGATCTCGACCTAGACCTTCCATTGGAGGTATTGGGTCGGATCTACGCTTAACGACCTTGCTTCGCTTTCACACGAGCTTACCTTGTAGCCTCGCTTCCGGTCTTCACCCGAGTACCTCGGCTTCCTCCGAAGTCCCTCTGGCGTTGCCCGACCACCTCGGTTCCCACCGGGTGTCGCAGACCTTCCGCTCAACTTTAGCATTTCTGCACACTTAATTGAGCTCGTAAGATAACAAATATGCCCTTAACTATTGAGCCTTTTGCCATAATCAAAATACCGGTTCGACTTTGGTGCCCACTGCACCAACAGTGCCTTCAACAGATACATCCCCTTCTGGTTGTGCAGTCTCATGAGAAGCTACACACTTCTTTTTCTTCACTTTTTCTTGTTTGAAAATGCGAGAGGAATCATTTTTCGGATGAGAAACTCTGACCACCTCTTCTTCAAAGTCATCATCAAATAAATCATCCTCTTTAGTCTTCTTTGGGGTGGCCCTTTGTGACATTTGATCCATCATCTCGACCATTATTTGCATAAGGTCTTCCCTATATAAGGGTTTGTGATGCCTTTTGCTGGTGCCTCACTTGGAAGTACTGGAGATAGATTTCTCCTCCTCCACCGACTCCTTCAGCATCCTCCTAGTGTTCACCATCATGACTTTTTGTTCATATTCCCATAGGTGGCACCAATTTGATGGTGTTCACTTCTTCGGCCTGCTAAGATCTCCCTCACCCTTCTTGTGAATTGTTGGATCTATCACCAGAGAAGGTTAAAGATGAGATAAAGAGATATCTGCCTTTTGATTCACCTCGGATCCTTGGAATGGAACTAGATCTTCCACTGTGTGAAGAAGGAGTGTTAGAGATGGGTCAGCTTCCTGGTGCGGCCACTTCGATGCTCAAGTTAGTAAGAGTATAAAGAGGAATAGTAATGTAGAGAAAATGAAGAAGAAGAAGTAAGAAGATGATTTATGAGGTACTGAATAGCGAAGAAACAACTATCCCCGATCCTTTCCTCCTCTGGCCCTTTTATAGATGGTTCACCCTGCCTTCTCCTTGAGGTGAATTTACTTTAATGTCCTTTGCCAAGCTATCCCTTGTAACCGCTTTTCCCTCTTCAATTCAAAATACCTACTTCAAATGCCTTATACCCTGTATGCTTCCCCGCCACATATTAATTAAACAAAATACAGCAAATAAATTATTAAATATATTAAACTAATCATTTTCAACATCCTCCTACCACTTCCCATACTCCGACATACCTTTCCCTCCTTATTTCTCCATACTCAGAAAGAAACCCCAAAACCCATAAGTGGCGTGGGGAATGAACATACTGCTCGAAAAATAAACATACTGCTCGAAAAACACACTAACCACTCAGGACTTTACATAGATTGCTCTGTTAGCACCATACTTAGTCACTGAACAACACTGTCCTGCTCACCCCTACTGTGCTCGAGAATCCTACATACTGCTCGGGAAACACATATACTGCTCTAGAAAAGTACTCACTTCTTTGTTAATACCATACTAATTCACCTCTGAATAATACTGCACTACTCACCCCTACTATGCTCGGGAATCATACATACTGCTCGGGAAATACATACACTACTCGGGAAACACATATATTGCTCGGGAAAAGTACTCATTACTTTGTTTATACTATACTTCACCTCTGAACAATATTGCACGACTCACCCCTATTGTGCTTGGGAATCATACATACTGCTCAGGAAACACATATATTGCTTGGAAAAAGCACTCACTGCTCTGTTAATACCATACTTCACCTCTGAGCAATACTGTACTACTCACTCCTACTATGCACGGGAATCATACATACTGCTTGATGTGAGCAAATCATATAGGGTTTTAGGAGTAGTTTTCGCTAACATATCATTACATTTTATGTTTGTTTCATGCATATTTTACTTTGTTTTGCATGCATTTCCTATTTTTTGATTCGGAGTTATGCTCTTTGTACTTTTGTGTGCAGGATAGCATTTCATAGTCAAAACGGCGCACTTTCAGAGCAAAAGAAGGACATTTTGTAGCCGGACGCAAAAGGGGACACGGCCAGGGCGTGTGGCTACACACTGCTATGTCCAAGGGTGGAAATTAGCCACCACGATGGCACACATGGCTTGACCATGTGGAAACACACGACCATGTGGCACTGCGTGATTTTGATGTGAGTCGGTTATTTTTCAGGTTTTAGAGAGATCTAGGTTGATGTCTATATAAAGGAGGCAATAGAGTAGGATGCAATAGAGTAAGAAACCTAGGGGTTGGCCTCATCTCCCGTAACCGTGGGTAGAAGGATTCAATAGAGTAGGAAATGCACCCCGTTTTTGACTCATTGCAGGGATCGATTCGGCATCCTTGGACCGACTATCTCGTCCTAAGTCTAGGGGTCGACCTAGTAATGGCAGAGGTAGCTTTCGATAGATGCGAAGGCTAATCGGGGGAGTGTATGATGTCCTTTCCAAAAAATCGTAGCTAGAAACCTAGACAAAAACTCATTTGACAACATATTCTACGACAAACAAATGAAACCAAAATCCTAGAATCCCTTTCAAAGACTCGCAACTAGTTCTTTCTTCTTCCGTGTGACACTGTATTGAGTTGGGACTGCCGTCCACCCACACAATCACAACCCTTAGATCAGAATTCCGAACAATAACCTCCACTTACCAAATCATAACTCGAATCTCAGTCCCTATGGGATTGATAATCTTTTTATTACTTGACGACATCTGTGCACTTGCGGGCATTCAGCGCGTGTGCGCGCTTCGAGTCCTCGACGGTCTCCGTCGCGAGATTTGAGGTCGCATTTGCGTGCATCATGTTTTTGGCGTCGTCGCCGGGGACTAATTGATTCGATATCAAATCAAGAAGCGAATAATGGGATCAGACTTAAGGTAGATTTATTTACTTGCTTTACTTTTATTTCTTTCATTTATTTTTATTTACTTCAGTTTTAGATTTTTAATATCTAGAGTAAGTTTAGATTTATTTCAGTAATTACATTGCATTAACCTTTAGTTAAATTTTTTACATTTGATTTAGTATTAGTTTAAGTTATTTTCTATTTTAATTATGTATTAGGTAATACTCCTAATTTTGTGGCTCGGTTCTTCGTATGCTTAGACGCCTAAGATCGGGAGACCTGATTCCGATCGATCTAGAAATTGAATGAACCTATCATCGTCGAAGAGCTGAACAGAAGAGGATGGAGGACCAAGCTGCATCCGAGGTGAATATAGGTAGCCAACCTTTACGGGATTACGTAGTCCCTAGTGCTAGAGGCTATAGGTCAAGTATAGCTGGACCGTCCATTTTAGCAAACAACTTTGAGCTAAAACTGGCACTCATACACATGGTCTAGCAGAGTCAATTTGGGGGAGCTGCAATTAAAGACCCGAATCGACATCTGGAGATATTTTTGGAAATCTGCTCGACAATGAAGATCAATGGAGTCCCTATAGATGCGATCCGCCTGAGCCTATTCCCGTTCTCATTGCGGGATAAGGCTAAGGCATGGCTTCACTCCTTGCCTTTGGGAAGCATTACTACATGGGAGCAATGTGAGTAGCATGTCTTTAATAAATACTTCCCACCAAGCAAGACTGCTTAAATGCGCCATCTAATAACGACCTTCCATCAGAAGGAAGGGGAGTCCCTATTTGAAGCCTGGGATAGCTGCAAGGGGCTACTCTACCAATTCCCCCACCATGGACGGGAAAGGTGGTTGGTGATCCACATCTTTTATAATGGGATCACGTACGCCACAAAGATGTCCTTCGATTCTGCCGTAGGAGGAGCACTTATGACCAAGACTATCGAGGAAGTGGAGGAGCTAATAAAAGAGGTGGCCCAGAACCACCATCAATGGGTTTCCGAACATAGTCACCCAACTCCTGCCGTGGGACGATATGTTGTCAACTCCGTGGATCACATGGCAGCAAGGTTGGACGCACTTAGCAGATGGTTCGACTCTTTCAATCCTATTTCTACATGTGTGGTCAATGACTTTGGAGAAGGAGTAGCAGCGTATCGAGAGGACTACTATGGAGGGTAGGGTGGCTCAGAAGAGCAGATTGAGCATGTCGATGCAGTTGGGGACTATAATCAAAGGCCTAAAAATCCATACTCCAGTACTTACAATTCTGGATTGAAGAACCACCCGAACTTTTCCTATTGGAATAACTCGGGGAACTTCCAACTATCCGGAGGATATGGGCAACAACAGGGCAATAGGCAGCAACAACTACAGAAGTCTAGGCTAGAATTGATGATGGAAGACTTCATTACTACCCAAACAAAGGCCAATGAAGAGTTTCAATGCCAACATCAGAAAACCGAAGAGTCACTTAGGGATTTGAAGGCTATTGTTGATGGTCTTGCAAGTCACATGCAAATGTTGGAAACACAAGTGGCCCAGATAGCCCAAACTGTGTCGCAACCTATGGATAGTTCTCCATCATTTCCCAAGTCGAGTCAAGTCAACGAGGAGGGAATATATGGTTAAAGAGTAGGTCAGAAGAACATATCCACCAAGGGGTGTGCAACCATGATTTCCACCCTACACAACCAAGCTGAAATCGAAGACAGAATCCCACCACAGCTTGAGGACCCTGGTGAATTTGTTATCCCTTGCTCGATTTATGGGGAAAGCTTCAATGAAGAGCTGTGCGATTTGGGGTCATCAGTAAGTGTGATGCCCTATGCATACTATCTGAAGATGGGACTGAATGAGATCCAACCAGTGAACCTTGGTATTCGTATGGGGGACGACTCAGTTGAGGAACCCGTCGGCATGCTAGTGCATGTTCCTATGGTCATTGAGAATTTTGTGATACACACGGATTTTATTATATTGGACACATGACCAAATCCCCAAAATCCCATCATTTTGGAAAGACCCTTTTTTGGCGACTGCGGGAGCATTAATAGGCATAAAGGCACACAAGATCTTCTTGGAGGTAGACGGGGAGATCATCATTTTCAATCTGTCAGAGTGTAGAGCGCCCTTCCTAGATGGCTACACTTTCAAAAGGGTAGAGCTGAACCCACTAGTTGTCAACTCTGAGATGGATGAATGGAGGTTCATAGAACCTTCGTAGCCAAGTTAAGACAATGGAGTAGGGTCGAGCTAAAACACCTTAAACAAAGCGCTTCTTGGGAGGCAACCCAAGTTTAGTTTTTATGTTCTCTTTTTATTTTATTGCATTCATTTATAACATTTAGCATTTTGTAAATAAATTAGGACTAGAAAGGACTTGCTAAGGAGAAACAAAAATCATTTTGAACCTACAAAACTGAGCATGTAAGGAGAATTCAGACCGTTGTACACCATGAGAGAGAAACAGGGGGCACACGGCCGTGCCCCACATTCCAGCAGTGCACACAGTCGTGCCATGTGTTTTCACACGACCATATTAAGCAAGGGATAAAGGGCACCGCACCATGCATTTCACCCCTATTCATCACTCTCCCTCCAGTCCACACATGTATAGGAGCCCACCTAGTCCACGTCGACATGAGCTTGTACCTGCACCACCACCTTTTTCTACTTTTGAGCAGGATGCAGGAACATCTGCCTATGATTTTTTGGAGTTTCGATCATGCCTCGATGATATATATGCCGAGCAGCAGACGTAGAGGCATCGATGGGAGGAGCAGAGCACATATACTCAGGCAGAGTTTCAGGGCTTCGTATCGCCAGGAGGAGGCCATATATTGCTAGGAGATTCGACAACACATGAGTGCCCAGCAGGTATAGTGGCCTCGGGAGGAGGAGCACAGAGCAGCTGCTACATCCACCAGCTCTCTAATCGACCACATGTACATGTGACATCAGCGACTTAGCACAAGGTTTACCCAGGAGCCTGACATGCCGACACTGCCGAACTTCCCACCTTGGCCACCATATTAGAGGTACAGTCTCATATAAGTCTGGGGGGGACCCCAAGTTTTGATTTATTTTCTTTCTAGCAGTAGTTTCTTTCCTGTCATTTTACTTTTTTTTATTAGTTAGAATTCATTTGTTCATACATAGAATTTTTAGTTTTGTCAGTACTTAATTTTTGCTATCTTTAAGCTACCTCAATAGTATTCTTAGAGTTTTCTTTCATGAGTTGTTTCCATAGGTAGCTTAACTTCATTTACCTCGTGGTATTTTATTTTATTTGCTCTAATGAATGTTCTAGTCTTACACTCGTTAGCTTTTATATTTACACCTACACATGATGAACATTTTTAAAGGGAGAGTCTAGTACGTACCTAGTTATGATTCATCTCAGTAGTCTAGTACTTTGGAATCCACAGGTGACCCTAAGTTTAGCATTTTAGTTACTGGAGATGCTCGGATTATGGAAGCCCATTCGGAAAAATCAAAATTCCAAGAGCTAAAAAAAAATAGTTGTCGTAGGTGTAGGGTTTTGCTTATCGAGTCTGTGAGGGGAAACTTCGCTTCCCACTACACCTCGGTCGTTTGTTCATGGCGATCCCATCAATGTCCCCGGATTAAAAAAAAATTTAATCCTAGACACAAGGGATTGCCCAAACGACCAAGCCATCGTCGTGCTATTCGTTTAGAGAGGTCACTTGAACAAACAAGTTGTTTAAGCGACCAACCTCTATTCTACGAGTGGCCACAGAATAGACGATGTCCGGATCGCCGATTTTTGTGTGTATACTCGGGATCCAAGTATTATTTAGCCATTTACAGAAATATAACATGCTTATATTTGTAAAACAAAAACAAGCAACAAACAAAAGAAGAAAGTAGAATAGGTATACCTCTCGATCTTCTAATGTATGACCTTCCTCCTTTTGGACGTCGTGTGGGCGACGATCCACCAAAAGTTGAAGCTCCTAGATCGCAAATCTTCCTTCCTTGCTTTTCCCAAGCAAGAGGAAGAATAGAAACAAGAATTTTCTCCTCACAAAAACCAACCAACAAGGAAACAATGTATTCCTTGCCGCCGGCCAACTAAATGAAGGAGAAGATGGTGGAAAAAAACCAAGACACCAAGGGAAACCCTATATCTTGTTTCCACCACCTAAGCAGAGGGAGAAGAGAGCTTTGGCCGCCAGCCAAGAGCTGGAAGAGGGATGGAAAGGGAGCTGGATGCCGGCCACCACTTGAAGGAAGAGGAAGAAAAGGAATTTCTTTCCTTATTAGGTGCCGCCACCCTCCAAAACCCTAAACCTAACTTGCCGCCAACTCCAAAACCTAGGCCTCTCTTCAATTGTTCTTCACGCCAACCCCATGCCACCCTTTTATAGAGTTAGGGATAAGTCATGAATTAATCTCATCCATTTGTTCTAGGGATTTAATCTCAACCGTCGGATCTAGAGATTTAATCTCAACCGTCGTATCTTAGAGTTTTAATCTCTACCAATGGATCTTAGACTTTTGTTTCTATCCATTGGATAGAAGCATCATGAGGTGTTAATAGGCTACATTAGGGACCATGAGGAGGAGTTGGGTCTTGGCCACCCATGGATCAAGCCCACATAAAGTCCAATCCACTAATGATGATCCAATCCACTAAAGGTTCATCATTGATCTACCTCACCAACCCCCATAAGTTAATATGGGCTCCATATATTATATGTACATTTTCTCCCCGTGTTTAAGATCTTGAATGTCCGTCAATTAATTAATTTACTGACCATTAATTAATCAATATCTAACTCCTTGAGTAGTACCACTCAACCTTTTAATCATGCCGGACCAAGTCCACCTGCAGGGTTTACATGACGAACCTTATGAACTCCTCAAGGGGACATCATCATCCTAATATATAGCACACGATTTCCTCTTATAATCAACGACACACCATATAAATAATATAATCTCCCAACTTATCGAGCCTATCGATTTAATCTATAAATCTCGCCCATTGGGAAATCAAAGAGATGACTACTAAATATATGTGCCCGTTATTATATCGGGATTAAGAGCATGTACAAAATAATATCTGAGGTCCGATTCAATTATATAGTCAGCAATAAATCGAATCACCTCTGAGTCGGTCCTGCTCAATACACACAAAGTGAACTATTGTGATTCTATGGTCAAGACAAACCAATACCAAATCACACTACAACCATTCCGATGGTTTGTCCAAAGTCATCTCGGTTGTGAGCCTTTACTTATACTTTTCAAGGGGCCGATAACATGATCTCCCGTGTGACACTACACACCATGTTATCTACAATGTAAAGTATTAGACAATATGCATAACCATAATAATATGCAAACAATGATCATGTGATTCTTATTTCAAAATAAAGATGTTCATACAAAAAATAGACTTTTCAGTATACACCCTTACAATCTCCCACTTATACTAAAAGACTATGTTGTCCTCAAACTGCCATACATCTGATCCCCATTCCCTCCACATGCCTATCAAAAGCTCTCGCCGGAAGGGCCTTAGTAAAAGGATCTGCCAGGTTATCTTCCGATGCAATCTTGGCCACAACAACTTCTCCTCTCTTTACGATCTCTTGTATCAGGTGGTACTTGTGCTCTATGTGTTTACTGGCCTTATGGGCTCGTGGTTCCTTCGAGTTTGCAACTGCACCACTATTATCACAATAAATTGTGATAGTTCTGGGCAAACCAGGAATCACATCCAAGTCCATCAGGAAGTTCCTGAGCCATACAGCTTCTTTGGCCGCCTCAGAGGTCGCCACATACTCAGCTTCCATGGTGGAGTCCGCCACGCACTTCTGCTTGACACTCCTCCATACAATGGCTCCACCTCCCAAAGTAAACACAAAACCTGAGGTAGACTTACTGTTATCCCTATAAGATTGGAAGTCGGAATTCGTGTAACCCACAGGGAGTAATTGGTCTGCCTGGTAAACCATCATATAATCCCTAGTCCTTCTCAGGTACTTCAATATGCTTTCAGGTCAATGTCCTGTCTGGATTACTACGATATCTGCGGACCATGCCCACGGCAAAGCAGGATATCGTCTCGTACATGAGGCTTCCTACTGCCGAAGCATAAGGAACCGCCTTCATCTCCTCAGATGATCTAGGACACATCTCCTTAGATAAAGGAACTCCATGCCTGAAAGGTAGAAAACCCTTCTTGGAGTTTTGCAAGCTAAAATGCTCTATAATCGTGTTTATGTATGAAGCTTGGGATAAGCACAACATCCTTTTCTTGCGATCCCTTATAACCTTGATCCCAAGGATGTGTCCAACTTCTCCCAAGTCCTTCATATCAAACTGTTTGGACAATCATACCCTTACGTCCGATAACACCTTGATATTGTTGCCAATCAACAAAATGTCATCTACGTATAGTACAAGAAATACCACTACGTTTCCATCACATCTCTTGTATACACAAGGCTCATTCGGACTTTGAATAAATCCATAAGACTGGATTACCTCATCAAAGTGGATGTTCCAAGATCTCGAAGCTTGCATCAATCCATAAATGGACCGATTAAGCTTACACACAAGATTCTCTTTGCCCTTAGCAATGAATCCCTCTGGTTGCTTCATATAGATGGTTTCCTCAAGACTTCCATTAAGGAAAGCTATCTTGACATCCATCTGCCACACCTCATAATCCATATGAGCTGCTATGCATAAGAGAATCCGGATAGATTTAAGCATGGCTACTGGTGAAAAGGTCTCCTCATAAACGATTCCCTCTTTCTGAGTATACCCCTTTGCAACAAGCCTTGCTTTGAAGGTCTCAACCTTCCCATCTATTCCTCTCTTTCTCTTGTAGATCCACTTGCATCCAATGGTTTTTAATCCATTGGGTGGTTCTACTAGCTCCCAGACCTGATTTGAATCCATAGATTCAATCTCAACTTTCATTGCACTTTGCCAAGATACTGCATCTTTATCTTGGATTGCCTCGTCATATGACCAGGGATCAGGTTCATGTTCGCCAGGGACAAAATCAGAAGATTCTCCCAAGAACCTGAATCTATCAGGCTGTCTCACAACCCTCCCACTACGACGAGGTATCACCTGTGTATCCTCTATGACACGCAGTGCAGTGACATGTGGTATATCCACTTGTACCGGTGGTACTAAAGAAGTGACTTCCCCTTTTAACTCCTCCAGAACAATTTTACTCTTGGGCTTGTGGCTCATCACATAGTCTTCCTCTATAAATATGGCGTTCGTGCTAACGATCACCCTCTGATCTCTAGGACTATAAAACAATCCACCATTCGTTCCCCTGGGATAGCCAACGAATATGTGCACTTCTGTACGAGGTTCCAACTTTCCAGCATCTGCCTTCAGCACATGTGCTGGACTCCCCCATATCCGAATATGTCTTAGACTAGGCTTTCGCCCAGTCCACAATTCTGTGGGAGTAGAAGACACTGATTTAGATGGAACCAAGTTCAGAATGTACACTGCCGTATCTAGAGCATATCCCCAGAACGAATCTGGCAACTCAAAATAACTCATCATCGATCTAACTATCTCCATAAGAGTCCTATTCCTTCGCTCTGCTACACCATTCTGCTGGGGTGTGCCAGGTGCAGTCAATTGGGATTGTATCCTAGCCTCTGATAAGTAGTTCTGAAACTCTCCCAAGAGGTACTCACCACCACGATCAGATCGTAGTGTCTTGATACTTTTACCTTGACGTTTCTCCACATCAGTCTTGAATTCTTTGAACTTGTCAAAGCATTCAGACTTGTGGCGCATCAGGTAAATGTATCCATATCTCGAGCAATCGTCTATAAAAGAGACGAAATACTCGAAACAACCTCTAGCCTGGATAGACATAGGACCACACAAATCAGAATGAACCAATTCTAACACATCTTTGGCTTTATACCCCTTGGCCTTAAAAGGCCTCTTGGTAATCTTACCTTCCAAGCAAGATTCACAGGTTGGGAGATCCTCCACCACGAATGAACCCAAAGGTCCATCAGCTATCAACCTTTGAATTCTGCTTAGGTTAATGTGACCAAGCCTAAGATGCCAAAGATATGTTTGGTTCATCTTTGAATATTCTTTTCTCTTATTGGATTTAGAAGATGAGTTATTAACTTCAATTTGCATCGTGGGAGGTTTTGGTTCAAGTGTGTACAAATTTCCTATCAATGCACCCGAACAGATAATGTCCCTATTCCTTCTTATAACAACTCTGTCATTAAAAGAAATAGAATATCCATCCATAAACAATTTAGAAACTGAAATTAAATTCTTTATAAACAAGGGTACATAAAGGCAATTCTTAAGAACCAAAAGTTTATTTTTCTCAAAAGATAAATGAACATCTCCCACTGCAACTGCCGCCACCTTCATGGCATCGCCCAAGTATACGGTAACCTCTCCCTCAACCAGTCGTATGGTTTCCTGGAACCCCTACAAAGTATTGCAGACATGATCAGTGGCTCCCGTATCTACACACCAGGTGCCGATAGATAACACCGCTAAACATGTTTCAACGATTAGACCAAAAGATATACCTTTGTTCTTGCGGTTGGGGCAGTCCTTCTTCCAGTGTCCAATCTGCTTACAAGTGAAGCACTTGCTGTAGGGATGTATACTTAAAAGTCTATTTTATTTGTATGGACATCTTTATTTTGAAATAAGAATCACATGATCATTGTTTGCATATTATTATGGTTATGCATATTGTCTAATACTGTTCAATGTAGATAACATGGTGTGTGGTGTCACACGGGAGATCATGTTATCGGCCCCTTGAAAAGTATAAGTAAAGGCTCACAACCGAGATGCCTTTGGACAAACCATCGGAATGGTTGTAGTATGATTTGGTATTGGTTTTTCTTGACCATAGAATCACACTAGTGCACTTTGTGTATTGAGCAAGACCGACTTAGAGGTGATTCGATTTATTGCTGACTACATAATCGAATCGGACCTCAGATATTATATTGTACATACTCTTAATCCCGATATAATAACGAGCGCATATACTTAGTACTCATCGCTTTGATTTACCAATGGGCGAGATTTATAGATTAAATCGATAGGCTTAGTAAGTTGGGAGATGATATTATTTATATGGTGTGTCGTTGATTATAGGAGGAAACCGTGTCCTATATATTAGGATGATGATGTTGTCACGCCCGCCCTTTTTGGACCCTGAATGTCCGGAGGGCAAGCGTGACGCGACCGTACATACATACATTACATACAGTGGAAGACTTTATACATACTTCTTACTTCTTACAGCGGAAGACTTTAGACCTAATTTTTCTTCTTTTTTTTTTGTCTTTTAAAACATAAACATGCATTGACATGTATATATATACTTCTTCTTTTTAACATAGAGTATGCTTCATAACATGTATAGATACTTCTTCCTTCTTCTTCTTTACTTCTTCTTATCAACATAGAGCATGCATCATATATATATAGATACTTAGTGCTTAGTAGGTTCATAAACCTCATCATTGTAAGGAGACATAAGTAAGGACATCCCTAAACATCATCATCATAGGTAAGCATATATACATAGACCTAACGGATCTTCTCCACCATGCCACTACCACACACATTTGGCCCCTCCTGCTGCTCCCTTTAGTTTATCCAACCCTTACCCTTATTTGCAGTACGAGGGAAAGATAAACTATAAGCACATAGGCTTAGTAAGATCTTGTCCTACTCACAAAAAAACATACATCAGCATTAATCATGGCATGTAACATTCATAACATATAAGCAATATAACATGTAATGTACATGGCGTAATCAACTTAACATGTAGCATAAGTAACATAAGTAAACATAACATGTTTCATCCATAATGTGGCAGCATAGCATGTATCATCTTTAATATAGCAGCATATCATGTAAATATATGACTTAATCAAACATAACATATAACCTACGTAACAGAGCAAATCAACATAACATACAACATATGTAACATAGTGGCGTAAACATGGCATATCAAACATCACATGTGAACATAACAATCAATCAGGTAAACATATGCAGGATGCTTTTGAAAATATATACTTTTAGGTACGTAAACATAAATCTCAACATATTTGGGCCCGGCATTGTACCACTTCTTCATTATCATAGCGCGCATCCCTAAATAGGCCCGAGGTAGCAAGTCTCGAACCTAATAGGTTACTAGGCCCGAGTCTTATTCCATCGACCTAGGGGCAATCGTCATAGCGTAGAAGCCCATCCTAGGCCCGAGTCTTATTCCATCGACCTAGGGCATCTTGGAGCCCATCCCGTACTAGGCCCGAGTCATATTCCATCGACCTAGGGGCAATCATACATAGAAGCCCATCCTAGGACTGAGTCTTATTCCATCGACCTAGGGCATCTTAGGAGCCCATCCCTTCTTGGACCTTGTTAAGGTCTTGGTACAAGCCATGCAGAAGGTAAAATACTTATATGCTTATATTATAACATAGCTTATTTCATTTCGCAAACATAGCATACTTTAGTTCATAACACATCATGCTTCACTTTATGAACATATCATCTTTCATTTCATAAACATACCATACTTCATTTCATAACATATCATTCTTCATTTCATCTTCATATCATATTCATGCCGTGAACATATCGTTTTGTTTCATTTCATGATCTTATCATATTCCATTTCATATCATATTTTAAATATCACATACACATAGGCATGGCATAAGGCATGGCATCAAAAGTAAGTAAACACTATCCTAAGGCATATTATCTTCATCTAGCATCATTTAATATCACCAATCAACATGAATTCACCCAAACATAAAACACATGTTAACCCAATTCATTAATCATAACAATAACTTCGTAATTCATTAATCATAACACTAACTTCATATGCATATAAAACTTGAATTAAAACTTCATTTAATCCCCAAAAATACAAGGTGGCCGAATGGCCAATAGGGGTTTCTAGAGTTATCCTTCATCCTAATTCATTTAACACAACAACAACAACTTCATTTGCACATAGGACATGAATTAAATTCATTTAATCACCCAACATTTCATGATGGCCGAATGGTCCATAAGGGTTTTAGGGTTATCTTTTAACCTAATTCATTTAACATAACAACAACAACTTCATTTGCACATAGGACATGAATTATGCTTCATTTAATCACCCAAAATTTCATGATGCCCGAATGGTCCATAAGGGTTCTAGGGTTATCTTTTAACCTAATTCATTTAACATAACAACAACTTCATTACCCTACAAAAACATGGATTGAAACTTCATTTGATCATCAAGATATAGGGGTGGCCGAATGGTCCATGTAGGGTTTTTAGGGTTATCTTTTAACCTAATTCATTTAACATAACAACAACAACTTCATTTGCACATAAGACATGAATTAAGCTTCATTTAATCACCCAAAATTTCATGATGGCCGAATGGTCCATAAGGGTTCTAGGGTTATCTTTTAACCTAATTCATTTAACATAACAACAACTTCATTACCCTACAAAAACATGGATTGAAACTTCATTTGATCATCAAGATATAGGGGTGGCCGAATGGTCCATGTAGGGTTTTTAGGGTTAACCTTTAACCTAATTCATTAAACATAACAACAACATCATAACCCTACAAAAACATGGATTGAAACTTCATTTGATCATAAAGTTCTAGGGGTGGCCGAATGGTCCATGTAGGGTTTTTAGGGTTAACCTTTAACCTAATTCATTAAACATAACAACAACATCATAACCCTACAAATACATGGATTGAAACTTCATTTGATCATCAAGTTCTAGGGGTGGCCGAATGGTCCATGTAGGGTTTTTAGGGTTAACCTTTAACCTAATTCACTAAACATAACAACAACATCATAACCCTACAAAAACATGGATTGAAACTTCATTTGATCATCAAGTTATAGGGGTGGCCGAATATAGCATATGAATTCCTTTTACGAAACATCAAACGAAGCTACTCGTATGCAGGTGAGGGATACTTACATCCTTCGCTTTGCTCTGAGTGGGAAGATGACCTAAGGAGAACAAAACTTAGCCTTCTCCTTGCTTGGATGGGATTCGGCCAAAGGGTGAAATGGAGAGGGGGATGGATGGTTTTCAGTGAGGAAGAAGAAGAGGAGAGGAAGTGGCCAAGTGGAACCTTCCCTCTTCTTTATAAAGGGAGGAAGAGAAGTTTCTCTTCTCTTTTCCATGCCTCTTCATTTACCCTTATCACACTTATCTATAATTTCCCCTCTTCCTCTAATGATATAATCCTATTGGGCTTCTGGTTAGTGGGTGCATCTATAGGGCTTGACTATCTCTAGAGGTTTGGGGTTCAATTCCTAGGCCCTGCACCCCTTTTTGGCTTATTTTCTTTTTTTTTTTGGAAAAGGCCCACATAAAGCCCAAAATCAATAAGCCAAAATTTCTTGTAAAATTGCTAGGAATTTTACGGGCGTTACAATCCTTCATACCTTTTAAAAATTTTGTCCTCGAAACTTAGAATAATTCTGGGTACTTCTGCTTCATGTCCTCCTCGCGTTCCCATGTAGCTTCCTCGTACCGTTGATTCTGCCATAGGACCTTTACTAAGGGCACCTCTTTATTCCTTAGCCTCTTGACTTCTCGGTCTAGTATCTGGATCGACCGACTTTCAATACTCAGGTCCTCTTGAACTTGTACTGTTTGTGGCTCGATCACTTGGTCCGCACTGGAAATACATTTCTTGAGCATAGAGACATGGAACACGTTGTGAATAGCCGACATTTCTTGAGGCAGCTCTAGCTTGTAAGCCACCTTGCCAATCCTCTGCAATATCGGATACGGTCCCACGTAGCGTGGACTCAGTTTACCCTTCCTTCCGAATCTCATCACTCCTTTCATAGGAGCCACCTTGAGGAATACCAGGTCCCCGACTTCGAATTCCAACGGTCTACGCCGCATATCCGCATAGCTCTTCTGTCGGCTCTGAGTGGTTTCAATTCTCTGACGGATGTTCCGTATAGCTCGGGTGGTGTCGTCGATGAAGTCCGTCTGGAGTCCCATCCTCTTCTTTTCACCACCCTCGTACCAGCATATGGGAGATCTACATTTCCTCCCGTATAGAGCCTCGTAGGGTGCCATTCCAATAGTATCTTGGTAACTATTGTTGTAGGCGAACTCTGCCAAACATAAGTATCGGCACTAGCTACCTTTGAAATCCAGGGCGCAAGCTCGTAACATATCCTCCAGTACTTGATTTACTCTTTCGGTGCATCGTCTGTCTGGGATGGAAGGCGATCGAACAATAACTTCGTGCCTAGGGCCTTCTGAACACATTCCCAAAAATGGGAAATAAAGCGACCATCTCTGTCAGAAATGATGGTCTTAGGAATTCCATGTAGTCTGATAATTTCCCCAGCATATAACTGAGCCAGTTGCTCCGTCGAATAGGTCATCTTGATTGCTAAGAAGTGGGCAGACTTCGTCAATCTGTCCATAATTACCCATATAGCATCATAACCATTTGTCATCTTGGGCAATCCTGAGATAAAATCCATAGAAATGTCTTCCCACTTCCATTCTTGAATCAATCAGTTGCGATCTCCCTGTGTCTCTGTGTCTCGCTTAACCCTCTGGCAGTCGGTGTAATCGACATACTGAGCCACATCTCTTTTCATTCCGAACCACCAGAATTTCCTCTTCAGGTCTTGGTACATCTTGGTGGTTCCAGGATGCATCGCATAAGGAGTTCCATGAGCTTCCTCAAATATCTTCTTCCATAATTCTGGATCGTCGGGAATACACAGGCGATCCCTGAGGTAGAGTACTCCACTGTCAGAGATACGAAACCCGTTGTCCTTTCCTTCTAAGACCTCTTGCTTGATCCTCTGAAGGCTTGGGTCACGGACTTGCTTTTCCAGTATATCATCGAACAGCGTCGGTGCTATCGTCATGGTCGAGAGCTGTCCGGAAATGATTTCAACCTCGTAACGCATAATCTCTTTTTCTAAGGGCCGAGATAACCCTGATAGAGACAGCAAGGTGGCACAGGACTTCCTGCTGAGTGCATCAGCCACCTTGTTTGCTTTCTTCGGATGGTAGAGAATCTCGCAGTCATAATCCTTGACGAGCTCGAGCCATCTGCGTTGTCTCATGTTTAGGTCCTTCCGTGTGAAGAAATATTTCATACTCTGATGGTCTGTATAAATCCTACACTGAGCTCCATATAGATAATGCCTCAATGTTTTGAGAGCAAAGACCATGTCTGCTAGCTCTAAATCGTGGGTGGGGTAATTCCTTTCATGTTCTTTGAGTTGCCTAGAGGCGTAGGCAATGACCTTGCCATTCTGCATGAGTACAGCTCTGAGTCCCAACTTGGAAGCGTCACTGTACATGTCGAAGCCTTCGTTACTATCCGGAAGAGCAAGGATTGGAGCGCGGGTCAGCCTCCTTTTCAATTCTGTGAAACTCCTCTCGCAGGCATCCGTCCACTCATATTTCTTGTTCTTTCTGGTGAGGACTGTCATAGGGGCTGCAATCCTGGAGAAGTTCTCTACAAACTTCCGGTAGTAGCTTGCTAGCCCAAGAAAGCTTCTGATTTCGCTGGCATTCTTTGGTCGGCTCCAGTTACTCACGGCTTCAATCTTTATTGGGTCTACCATCACTCCGTGTTTGGATATAATGTGACCCAAAAATGATACTTGTTCGAGCCAGAACTCACATTTGGAGAACTTTGCAAATAGTTGTTTTTCCCGAAGAATCTGCAATACCACATTCAGGTGTTCTGCGTGCTCCTCTGGGGTTCTCGAATATATCAGTATGTCGTCAATGAAGACGATCACAAACTTGTCGAGGAATGCCGAGAATACCCGATTCATCAAATCCATGAATAGAGCAGGTGCATTCGTCACTCCGAAGGGCATAACTACGAACTCGTAATGTCCGTATCTTGTCCGAAAGGCCGTCTTTGGTATATCATTTGATTTCACTTTTACTTGATGATAGCCGGACCTCAGGTCAATCTTAGAGAAGATGGTGGCACCCTTTAGTTGGTCGAACAGGTCGTCAATCCACGGTAAAGGGTACCGGTTCTTGATCGTTACATTATTCAGCGCTCGGTAGTCTATGCACATTCGCATAGATCCATCCTTCTTCTTCACCAACAGCACTGGAGCTCCCCATGGAGAGCGACTTGGGCGAATAAGTCCCTTGTCGAGTAACTCCTGTAGCTATCCCTGAAGTTCCTTCAATTCAGCCGGCGCCATACGGTAAGGTGCTTTAGAGATCGGGTTAGTACCAGGAATCAATTCGATCTCAAATTCAACTTCCCTATCTGGGGATAACCCTGGTAGTTCATCTGGGAATACCTCTGGGTAGTTGCATACAACTCTGACATCTTCTAGCTTCTAATCCTCCGCTTGACTTGTATCAACTATGTGTGCCAGAAACCCAGTGCATCCACTGTCTAACATCTTGCATGCCTGTAGTGCTGATAAAATTTTATTGGCTCTTCTCCTTAACTCTCCAATAAATTCAAACATCGGTTCTGCCTCCGGCTGGAAGACCACTTTTATTTTACGGCACTCGATTGAACCACCAAACTTGCTTAAGAAATCCATGCCCAGTATAATATCATAATCCTGCATGTCGAGCACTATCAGATCACAGTAGAGTTCTGCATCGCGATTCGAGTGCGGCTCGCAGCATATGAGTGGAGGGCATTACTTCTCCCGAGGGCAGAGTGGTTAAAAACTGGCGATCTAGAGCTTGTAGTGGTATGTCTATCTTTCCAGTAAAATGTGTAGAAACAAATGAATGTGTTGCCTCAGTATCAAATAATGCAGTAGCATGCTGACAAGAAATAAATATCTGACCTGTGACAACTGTAGAGGCATTCGCCACGTCTTCTTGGGTGAGAGAGAATACCCTGGCATCTGTTATAACTGGTGGGGCTTCTAGTCTCCATTGGCTGATCGGGGTTCCTTCAATTGCAGCCTGCATCTGATGTAACTGTGGAGGAGCACTCCTGGGCTGGACATACAGCTGAGGAGGTGCCTGAACCTAAATAGGGCAGTCCCTGATTCTATGTCTTGTCCGTCCACAGTTGTAACATCTATTTGTGCCTTGGTAGCATACTCCAGGATGTATCTTTCCGTAGGTAGCACACAAAGGGATCCTGGGCTACTTGTTTGTTGGACCACCTTTAGGATCCTCCCATTGTCTTCTCTTGCCAGTGTGGTTCCCTTTCCAAGTACTCTGGTTCCTCTGACCTCCTGACTGGGCCTGACCCCTGCCTTCACTCGGTGCTTTCTTTTGCTGATTAATGTTGTTCAGGTAATGCTCGGTAATCAAGGCACTATTGAAAAACTCCTCTGCGGTCTGCGGTCTATGAACTCCACCGGCCACATTCAGAGCTATTTCTGGTCGGAGCATCTTCAGCATGAGCCTGACCCTTTCTCTTTCCGTGCTGACCAACTCTGGGCATAGGCGTGCCAGTCGGTTGAATCTCTTCACGGCTTTGCTGACTGATAGGTCACCTTGTCGGAACCCAGTGAACTCGTCGTAATGCTTGTTGGTTACCCTCATGTGGAAGAATTCTTCGAAAAATTCGTACTCGAAATCTGTCCATCTCATCTGATTTACTTGTCTCTTTGCTTTAACCCGTTCCCACCACATCCGAGCATCTCCCGAAAGACAGAATGATGCACACTTAATCTTCTCGCATTCGGGCCAGTCTAGTAGCTCCATGATGCTTTCCACCGTCTTGAACCAGGCTTGGGCATCCCATGGTTCACCAGCACCAGAGAAGTTTTTCGGCTTTAGCCTCTGCCACTGGATCAGGTAAGCCTCCTGTCGAACCATCGGGCCAGGGCCCGTCGGTGGGGCAGTAGGGTTTCCTCGCTGATTCATTAGGGTAGTTATTACTTGCTGCTGTTCTGTGACTTGTCGCTGGAGTTCAGTAACTACGTGAGTAAGGTCATGCGGGGGTGCTATCTCATCAGCTCTACTACTACGTCTTCCAGACATGTTTATCTTCATGTATTAAAGTAAAGCTAGTATAAGTTTTTTGTTCGTTTCTCTACGCGTAATTAACTAAAGCCAACATAAAGTTATCATTTGTATATTCAGGCATTACTTAACTAAAGGCTAGGCTAGCATAAGATTATCCTACATGAATTCAAGCATATTTAAGCAAAGGCATTTCTTATCATTCATGAACAAAATAAGCTAAAGGCATTTTATATCATACATGAACAAAATAAGATAAAGGCATTTTATATCATACATAAACAAAATAAGCTAAATTAGAGTAGACATAGAATTCTTACTTGGAGCGGCAGGATTTGGAGCTTGATGTGTGTGTATTGGAAAGGCAGATCCGCTCTGATACCAACCTGTCACGCCCGCCCTTTTTGGACCCTGAATGTCCGGAGGGCAAGCGTGACGCGACCGTACATACATACATTACATACAGCGGAAGACTTTATACATACTTCTTACTTCTTACAGCGGAAGACTTTAGACCTAATTTTTCTTCTTTTTTTTTTCTTTTAAAACATAAACATGCATTGACATATATATATATATATATATACATATGTATATATATACTTCTTCTTTTTAACATAGAGTATGCTTCATAACATGTATAGATACTTCTTCCTTCTTCTTCTTTACTTCTTCTTATCAACATAGAGCATGCATCATATATATATAGATACTTAGTGCTTAGTAGGTTCATAAACCTCATCGTTGTAAGGAGACATAAGTAAGGACATCCCTAAACATCATCATCATAGGTAAGCATATATACATAGACCTAACGGATCTTCTCCACCATGCCACTACCACACACATTTGGCCCCTCCTGCTGCTCCCTTTAGTTTATCCATCCCTTACCCTTATCTGCAGTACGAGGGAAAGATAAACTATAAGCACATAGGCTTAGTAAAATCCTGTCCTACTCACAAAAAAACATACATCAGCATTAATCATGGCATGTAACATTCATAACATATAAGCAATATAACATGTAATGTACATGGCGTAATCAACTTAACATGTAGCATAAGTAATATAAGTAAACATAACATGTATCATCCATAACGTGGCAGCATAGCATGTATCATCTTTAATATAGCAGCATATCATGTAAATATATGACTTAATCAAACATAACATATAACCTACGTAACAGAGCAAATCAACATAACATACAAAATATGTAATATAGTGGCGTAAACATGGCATATCAAACATCACATGTGAACATAACAATCAATCAGGTAAACATATGCAGGATGCTTTTGAAAACATATACTTTTAGGTACGTAAACATAAATCTCAACATATTTGGGCCCGACATTGTACCACTTCTTCATTATCATAGCGTGCATCCCTAAATAGGCCTGAGGTAGCAAGTCTCGAACCTAATAGGTTACTAGGCTCGAGTCTTATTCCATCGACCTAGGGGCAATCGTCATAGCGTAGAAGCCCATCCTAGGCCCGAGTCTTATTCCATCTACCTAGGGCATCTTGGAGCCCATCTCATACTAGTCCCGAGTCTTATTCCATCGACCTAGGGGCAATCATACATAGAAGCCCATCCAAGGCCCGAGTCTTATTCCATCGACCTAGGGCATCTTAGAAGCCCATCCCTTCTTGGACCTTGTTAAGGTCTTGGTACAAGCCATGCAGAAGGTAAAATACTTATATGCTTATATTATAACATAGCTTATTTCATTTCGCAAACATAGCATACTTTATTTCATAACACATCATGCTTCACTTTATGAACATATCATCTTTCATTTCATAAACATACCATACTTCATTTCATAACATATCATTCTTCATTTCATCTTCATATCATATTCATGCCGTGAACATATCGTTTTGTTTCATTTCATGATCTTATCGTATTCCATTTCATATCATATTTTAAATATCACATACACATAGGCATGGCATCAAAAGTAAGTAAACACTATCCAAAGGCATATTATCTTCATCTAGCATCATTTAATATCACCAATCAACATGAATCCACCCAAACATAAAACACATGTTAACCCAATTCATTAATCATAACAATAACTTCGTAATTCATTAATCATAACACTAACTTCATATGCATATAAAACTTGAATTAAAACTTCATTTAATCCCCAAAAATACATGGTGGCCGAATGACCCATAGAGGTTTCTAGAGTTATCCTTCATCCTAATTCATTTAACACAACAACAACAACTTCATTTGCACATAGGACATGAATTAAACTTCATTTAATCACCCAAAATTTCATGATGGCCGAATGGTCCATAAGGGTTTTAGGGTTATCTTTTAACCTAATTCATTTAACATAACAACAACAACTTCATTTGCACATAGGACATGAATTAAGCTTCATTTAATCACCCAAAATTTCATGATGGCCGAATGGTCCATAAGGGTTCTAGGGTTATCTTTTAACCTAATTCATTTAACATAACAACGACTTCATTACCCTACAAAAACATGGATTGAAACTTCATTTGATCATCAAGATATAGGGGTGGCCGAATGGTCCATGTAGGGTTATTAGGGTTATCTTTTAACCTAATTCATTTAACATAACAACAACAACTTCATTTGCACATAAGACATGAATTAAGCTTCATTTAATCACCCAAAATTTCATGATGGCCGAATGGTCCATAAGGGTTCTAGGGTTATCTTTTAACCTAATTCATTTAACATAACAACAACTTCATTACCCTACAAAAACATGGATTGAAACTTCATTTGATCATCAAGATATAGGGGTGGCCGAATGGTCCATGTAGGGTTTTTAGGGTTTACCTTTAACCTAATTCATTAAACATAACAACAACATCATAACCCTACAAAAACATGGATTGAAACTTCATTTGATCATCAAGTTCTAGGGGTGGCCGAATGGTCCATGTAGGGTTTTTAGGGTTAACCTTTAACCTAATTCATTAAACATAACAATAACATCATAACCCTACAAAAACATGGATTGAAACTTCATTTGATCATCAAGTCCTAGGGGTGGCCGAATGGTCCATGTAGGGTTTTTAGGGTTAACCTTTAACCTAATTCATTAAACATAACAACAACATCATAACCCTACAAAAACATGGATTGAAACTTCATTTGATCATCAAGTTCTAGGGGTGGTCGAATATAGCATATGAATTCCTTTTATGAAACATCAATCGAAGCTACTCGTATGCAGGTGAGGGATACTTACATCCTTCGCTTTGCTCTGAGTGGGAAGATGACCTAAGGAGAACAAAACTTAGCCTTCTCCTTGCTTGGATGGGATTCGACCAAAGGGTGAAATGGAGAGGGGGAGGGATGGTTTTCAGTGAGGAAGAAGAAGAGGAGAGGAAGTGGCCAAGTGGAACCTTCCTTCTTCTTTATAAAGGGAGGAAGAGAAGTTTCTCTTCTCTTTTCCCTGCCTCTTCATTTACCCTTATCACACTTATCTATAATTTCCCCTCTTCCTCTAATGATATAATCCTATTGAGCTTCTAGTTAGTGGGTGCATCTATAGGGCTTGGCTATCTCTAGAGGTGTGTGGTTCAATTCCTAGGTCCTGCACCCCTTTTTGGCTTATTTTATTTTATTTTTGGAAAAGGCCCACATAAAGCCCAAAATCATCAAGCCAAAAATTCTTATAAAATTGCTAGGAATTTTCTGGGTGTTACAGATGTCCCCTTGAGGAGCTCATAAGGTTCATCATGTAAACCCTGCAGGTGGACTTGGTCCGGCATGATGAAAATGTTGAGTGGTACTACTCATGGAGTTAGATGTCGATTAATTAATGGTCAGTAAATTAATTAATCGATGGACATTCGAGATCTTAAACACGGGGAGAACATGTACAAATAATATATGGAGCCCATATTATCATATGGGGGTTGGTGAGGTAGATCAATGATGAACCTTTAGTGGATTTGATCATCATTAGTGGATCAGACTTTATGTGGGCTTGATTCATGGGTGGCCAAGACCCAACTCCTCCTCATGGTCCCTAATGTAGCCTATTAACACCTCATGATTCTTAGATCCAAAGGATAGAATCAAAACTCTAGAACCAAAGGTAGAGATGAAATATCTAGATCCGACGGTTGAGATTAAATCTCTAAATCCGACGGTTGAGATTAAATCCCTAGAACCAATGGAGGAGATTAATTCATGGCTTATCCCTAACTCTATAAAAGGGTCTCAAGGGGTTGGTGTGGGGGATATTGAAAGGGGAGCTAGGGTTTGGGCAGCAAGAAGCAATCCTAGTTGAGATAGGATTGGGATTAGGGTTTGGAGGCAAGGGTGGCACCAAATAAGGAAGGTTCTTTCTCTCTTCTTCTTCCTCTTTGGCCCACGTCCAGCACCTTTTCCAGCCCTTCCTAGCCCTTGGCCGACACCCAAAAGCTCCCTTCTCCCTCTCCTTAGGTGGTGGAAACAAGATATAGGGCTTCCCTTGGTGTCTTGGTTGTTTTCCACCATCTTCTCCTTCATCTAGTTGGCCGGCGGCAAGGAGAGCTTTACTTCCTTGTTGGTTGTTTCTAGAGAGGAGAAACACATTTTTGGCTTATTTTCTTTTATTTTTGGAAATGGCCCACATAAAGCCCAAAATCATCAAGCAAAAAATTCTTGTAAAATTGCTAGGAATTTTACGGGCGTTACAGATGTCCCCTTGAGGAGCTCATAAGGTTCATCATGTAAACCCTACAGGTGGACTTGGTCCGGCATGATGAAAAGGTTGAGTGGTACTACTCATGGAGTTAGATGTCGATTAATTAATGGTCAGTAAATTAATTAATCGACGGACATTCGAGATCTTAAACACGGGGAGAACATGTACAAATAATATATGGAGCCCATATTATCATATGGGGGTTGGTGATGTAGATCAATGATGAACCTTTAGTGGATTGGATCATCATTAGTGGATCGGACTTTATGTGGGCTTGATCCATGGGTGGCCAAGACCCAACTCCTCCTCATGGTCCTTAATGTAGCCTATTAACACCTCATGATTCTTAGATCCAAAGGATAGAATCAAAACTCTAGATCCAAAGGTAGAGATTAAATCTCTAGATCCGATGGTTGAGATTAAATCTCTAGATCCGACGGTTGAGATTAAATCCCTAGAACCAATGGAGGAGATTAATTCATGGCTTATCCCTAACTCTATAAAAGGGTCTCAAGGGGTTGGCGTGGGGGATATTGAAAGGGGATCTAGGGTTTGGGCAGCAAGAAGCAATCCTAGTTGAGATAAGATTGGGATTAGGGTTTGGAGGCAAGGGTGGCACCAAATAAGGAAGGTTATTTCTCTCTTCTTCTTCCTCTTTGGCCCACGTCCAACACCTTTTCCAGCCCTTCCCAGCCCTTGGCCGGCACCCAAAAGCTCCCTTCTCCCTCTCCTTAGGTGGTGGAAACAAGATATAGGGCTTCCCTTGGTGTCTTGGTTGTTTTCCACCATCTTCTCCTTCATCTAGTTAGCCGGCGGCAAGGAGAGCTTTACTTCCTTGTTGGTTGTTTCTAGAGAGGAGAAAAACTTTGTTTCTCTTCTTCCTCTTGCTTGGGAAAAGCAAGGAAGGAAGATTTGCGATCTTGGAGCATCGGCTTTTGGTATATCGTCGCCCACACGATGTCCAAAAGGAGGAAGGTCATACATTAGAAGACCAAGTGGTATACCTATTCTACTCTCTTCTTTTGTTTGTTGCTTGTTTTTGTATTACAAATATAAGCATGTTATATTTTTGTAAATGGCTAAATAATACTTGGATCCCGAGTATAAACACAAAAACCAGCGATCCGGACATCGTCTATTCCGCGGCTACTCGTAGAATAGAGGATGGTCGCTTGAACAACTAGTTTGTTCAAGTGACCTCTCTAAACGAATAGCACGACGATGACTTGATGGTTTGGGCAATTCCTTTTGTCTAGGATTAAATTTATTTTTAATCCGGGGACATCGAAGGGATCGCCATGGACGAGCTACCGAGGTGAAGTGGGAAGCGAAGTTTCCCCTCATGGACTCAATAAGCAAAACCCTTCAATTGGTATCAGAGCCAAGGTTTCCGGTTTTGTGTGTTTAGGATTCGGTTAATTTTTATGCACTTTTCATATATTATATGTACTGGATAATAGTAGGATATGCGTAGTTTAACTCTTTAGTTGCAGGCATAAGATCCCACTATTATGGCCATATGTGTGTATGTGATTGTATGTGTGTAAATATTTATTTTGTTGAATCCTCGGGGTTGACGAGGCTAGTATTTAGTTTTTGTAAATTAAATACGGCATTGTTTAGCCGCTCTTTATATTATTTTACTTTCGATCTAGATTTCATGTACACTCCCTCGTGGAGTATAGGATCGATGGATGTAAATTAAAATAGGTTTTAGTCTCAGCTCGGATCTCCGGAGGGCTTGTAGATGGCGTAGGAGGAGCGGACGAGATGACGATGTGATGGGAGACATATTGAAGACTAAAGCCATAATAGTTGGAAAATTTTTACTTTTCATATTTATTGCTTTTTGTTTGATATGCATGTCGTAGGAAAATTCCACAATTTCAAAGTACTAAGTGGGAGAGGGAATTGTTTTTTCCCACGGCCTCCATTACAATTTGACAAGTGATGCAAACAAACTTGCGCGTTGGCTCTGAGTGCCTTCCTCCACATCGGATGAGTTTGTTTGCGGATCACAAGGTCAAATATGGTTATAGGAAATTATTAAGGAGCATGTGTACTTGCCCATCGTAAGGCACATAACCCGAGATAATTACCTTGGTACCAAGTAATGGTGAACACTTAGATACAAATATAAGTATCCTCCCCATCGGAGTCACTGCTTTTATTTGTAGGGCCAAAGAGGAACCAACTATTAATTTTACTTGTCATAAAGTTAGGTTGACAAGATAGTAAAATTAATGGGTAAAACCTCCTCTTACAAATGTAGAATTCGTATACGTCCACACTATCGTGGCATACGATATTCTCGGTGTTTAGAGGTGTTGGTTGATTTTAAAATTTTATTGTTTCAGGAATCAATAATTTTTTGAAATCTAATGTTTTGATTTATGTGATTCTTAGGTTTTCTTTCAAAATGACTTTCAACCCACTTGCTGTGATACTGAAAGAGAACAAACTTACTGGACCAAACTATGTAGATTGGAAGAGAAATCTGGATATTGTCTTGACTGCTGAGGAATACAAATATGTACTCCTCGAAGAGTGCCCTCCCAAGCCTGCAGATGATTCTGGGGAAAAGGAGAAAGAGAGCTATAGGAAGTGGATCAAGGCCGATGAGATGGCGCGGTGTTACATTTTGGCGTCTATGTCAAATGTACTCCAACATCAGCATCAAGCCATGCCCACTGCCTATGATATGATGCTCAATCTCAAGGAGCTTTTCGGACACCAGAATCGGGTTACGAGGCAAAAGGCCATGAGAAACTTGATGACGACCACCTTGGTCGAGGGAACACCCGTAAGGGATCATGTTCTCAAGATGATGGCTGATTTAAATGAGTTGGAGGTCCTAGGAGCTGAGATCGATGGGGAAACCTAGGTCGATATCATACTCCAGTCTCTACCTAGGAGTTTTGAGCAGTTTCGCCTCAACTACAACATGAACAAGAGGTTGTATTCGCTGGCGGAACTTCTAACAGAACTCCAGGCGGCAGAGGGAATATTTCGTCAGAGTGCTCAGGCACATGTCGTGGTGACCCAGAAGGTTTCTACTTCTAAGCCGAAAGGCAAGAAGAAGAAGAAACAAACCAGGGCGAAGGCGGTAGGAGGTGTTAGTTATAGCCCTAAGAACCAATCATGTGATGGTTGAATAGGGAACATTTTGTATCATATTCTATAAAGGCAAAGGATTGGTTATTATATTTAAGTCTTGCTTGTGCCAGCTAAATTAAATATAGTAATGCCCTAGAAAAGTAGGTTCTTATCTACAGCACATCAATTGGCAGAATTGATTATGAGAGGCTGTAGAGAACACTTTCTAAATGTTCCTAGTCAAGTATTAATATGCAAGGGCAATATTAATACATAAAGACTAGCATGTAGGTCAATTGATGACTTGATCTCACAAGTCATGGATATATGATATCAAGTTGACACATGGGTATATATTAGAGAATATATACTGAACTGACCCGCCATGAGAAAGTTTCATGGATCGTTATATGAGTGTCATAAACTTTCTCATGTGACTATTGGTATGAATAGTCCTCAGACCTGAAGTCACTACGGTTCCCTACATAAGGAGTTATGTACTTTGGTATCACAAACGCCACCCGTAATAGGTGGACTATAAAGGCGACATCGGGTATATAACAAATTATGCGGAGGGATGTGAGTGATGTAGATGGGATCTATCCTCTCATATGACGAGAGTGATATCGGTGGGCCCTTGATTGAGTAGAACTACTAAAACGCATGGCCATGCTCGAATGAGTCAATATGAGATATTGAGCTCATTTGTTTGAGTTAGTTTACTCAGGGATCAAGAAACACATAGATTGATCGAGGATGACACGGTCTATGCCTCATTGGTCAATCTGATATAAAGGATAGAAGGACACGGTCATACATTAAAGTAGTCACGGAAAGGTTAGTCGGATCTTGACTTATCTCATAACTTGGGTAGCAATGATGTATTGCTAGATGCCGCTCATTGCTTGTGTATCTAAAAGAGTTTAGATCCACTGCCAACGTTATGAGAGCCTATAGGGTCACACACAAAGAGCATGATAATTAGAGGAATTAGAGTATTCTAGTTTGACTAGAATAATTTGGGAATAAGCTTAAGTATAAAATGGTTTTTTGGACTTTAAGCTTAATGAGAATTTTAGCTAATTGATTTAATGAGATTAATTCAATATGTTACCTTATTGATTTAATGAGATTAATTCAATATGATAACATAAGCTTAATTGAATTAATAAAATTAATTCAACATGCATGAATGCCACATAAGAATGCCACATAAGCATGCCACCTAAGCATCCACCTAAGCTAGATGAGGTGGAAGGAGACAAAGTGGTTTTTGTCTCCTTAAGTGGCCGGCCAAACAAGGAAGCCAACTCCTTTTTGGATTGTGTCTCAATGCAATGGATTGCATTGAATGTGTGGAGGTGAAAGGGTTTTTCCAACCCTATAAAAGACTCCATGAAGTGGCCGGCCATAGTAAGCATTGTGGTTGTGAGAGAGCTTGAGAGCTTGGTGGAAGCTTTGGTTGTGTGGCTTTGTGAGTGTAGGCTAGCAAGAAGAGTAGTCTTCTTCTTCCTTTCTCTTTTTCCCTAGATTCCTCTCCTTTAGGGACTTCTCTAGCAAGAAGTAAAGGAGAGCTCTTCTAGTTTCTTTTGTGAGACAAGAGCTTGCTCGTGTGGATACATATAGAGGCACGGACATTTGAACGTGCTAAAGATCCAACAAACAAAAAGGAAAAGCGGGATTAACAAGGGCACGCAACAAAGGTAATCCTCTCCTATAAGATAGGTTTGGTTTTAGAGAAATTTATTTTGTACGAGTTTTCTTTCGCAAGGATCACTAGGAAGGGATCCTAATTTTTCCGTTGCGCATATGCTATTTGGCATATAGAATTCCCTACAGTGGTATCAGAGCCACTTGCGAAAGATCGTATAAAAATAGTTTTTCTCTATTTTATATATGATATAGAAGTAGGATGAATTTTATTATGAGTTGATAATTGCATTAGAAAATTTTCAAACATAATAAAATATCCGATGTCTTTTAAAAGTTAAAATTGACATGGTGCATGGTTATGGCCTAGTCCCAAAAAGTTTGTGATTGTGTGTTGTAATTCTTAATACGGCCTGCATGTCGTGCCTTTCTCCTAAAATTCTTGTTGTAAAATTAGCTTTAGACTCGAATGTAACTCGAGTATTTCTCCTTTTGTAATATACAACAAAGATGGAGGGTCCATTGGAAGATAATGTTACAAGGAGGAAGTCAACAACACAAGACAACCAAAAGGAAGCACTTGGGAGAAGATGCTATCCCTAGGTTGACCAATCAATCTTCTCATTGGCTTGAGAAGATTGTAGAATAAGGGCCATAACCATGACACACTTAGTTTAATATGTATGTGATGCATGTTAGTTTAGCTTATATGTGATGTATGCTAATATGTATATGATGCATGTTTTTATATCTTAATAAGTCAAATACGATATGCCTACCAAAGTTTGGTACTCACTACTTCCTCGATCATTTGTTATTGGGTTTGCCAAAGCAATGCATTTTATCTTGGAAGAGTGCGAGTGGACAATCGTGATGTCCCGCTATCAAACTTGGTTAAAACTTAATTAAGTTTTTCTTAATTAGTTAAGAAAGTAGAGGCATATATTAGCTTTGAACATAAGTTTTAAAATTAGTTTTGTGTGATTTCCGAACATCAGCTTTGTCTTAGAAGTGGTCGTTGCTGATATCCAAGAAGGCCTCGTGCCTCGCTACGGCTGGAAGTAAGCACTAAACTAATCTAAACTTAACCAAAGCTATTAAAGAGTTACATCAGATGTAATTGGCAAAAGATTGCCTACCTAATCATACTACGTCTTGGGCGATTAGCCAAAGCTAACTCAAGACGAATTATGATGTGGATCTTTATCCCATATAAATTTATAGCTAAATAGTAGCTAATGATGTAAGCGAAAAGTGTTTGCCTACATCAATGATTAGCTCATATCAAAGCTATGAGAATTTAGTGGGAGCCTCATTTAATTAAAGGCCTAATTAAATGACTTAGGTATGATACTTAATTTTGCATTTTATTGTTGTAGATCACCATGTCATCTAACACGACACACCCCCTCAACTTGCGATCTGTCCTTGAGAAGGACAAGCTCAATGGAGCGAACTTTCTTGACTGGTATAGGAACTTGAGGATTATCCTCAAGCAAGAACGCAAACTGTATGTCCTAGAGCAGTCTACCCCTGAAATACCTGCCCCTGCGGCCACTCGTGCTGAAAAAGATGCTTATAAGAAGCATCAAGATGACGCATTAGATGTGTCATGCCTTATGCTTGCAACCATGAACTCTGAGCTTCAGAAGCAACATGAGAACATGGATGCCTATGATATGGTTGAGCATTTGAAACAACTATATCAAGGACAAGCCAGGCACGAGCGTTTTGAAGTGTCTAAGGCTCTTTTTGCATGCAAGATGCAAGAAGGAACACCTGTAGGAACTCACGTACTTAAAATGATTGGGTACGTTGAGAACCTTGAAAGACTAGGTTTTCCACTGAGCCAAGAATTGGCAACCGATGTTATCTTGCAATCGTTGCCGGAAGCATATAATCAATTCGTCATGAATTATAATATGAATGAAATTGATAAACCTTTGCCTGAGATTCTCAGCATGTTAAGAACTGCTGAACCGAATCTCAAAAAGAAAGTTAGTAACGTACTAATGGTCAACAAGGGCAAAGGTAAGCGCAAAGGCAAGGGTAAGACCCAAGCCAAAGGCAAGGCCAATTCATCCACTTCAAAGGTTAAAGGTAAAGTACCTAAGGAAGGGGACTGTTTCCATTGCGGTGAGACTGGACACTGGAAGCGGAACTGCAAAATCTACCTTGAGGAAGTAAAGAAGAAAAGAAGTGGGACTTCTGCCTCAGGTATACACGTTATAGAAGTTAATCTATCTATTTCTTCTACATGGGTATTAGATACCGGATGTGCATCTCACATTTGTACTAATGTGCAGGGACTGAGAAATAGTAGACTAATGGCAAAAGGCGAAGTGGACCTACGAGTAGGCAATGGCGCAAAAGTTGCTGCTGTAGCTGTAGGAACATATTCTTTGTCTTTGCCCACTGGGCTTATCTTAGAACTAGAGGAGTGCCTTTATGTACCTGCATTAACGAAGAACATAATTTCTGTATCTTGTTTAGACAAGAAAAACTTTTCTTTTATAATAAAGGACAAATGTTGTTCCATTTATTTAAATGAAATGTTCTATTGTAATGCACCACTTATGAATGGTCTCTATGTTCTAGATTTAGAAAACCCAATTTATAACGTAAATACCAAACGGTTCAAATCGAATGATTTGAACCAAACATATCTTCGCACTTCGCGCCTAGGTCACATAAATGAAAAACGCATATCCCAACTCCATAAAGATGGATTATTGGACCCATTTGATTTTGAATCATATGAGGTATGCGAATCTTGCCTTTTAGGAAAGATGACTAAAACTTCATTTAGTAGACATGGCGAGAGAGCGACGGACTTGTTAGGACTCATACATACTGATGTATGTGGGCCTTTCAATGTCAAAGTCAGAGGAGGTTATAAGTACTTTATTACTTTCACTGATGATATGAGTAGATTTGACTACTTATATTTGATGAGACATAAGTCAGAATCCTTTGAAAAGTTCAAAGCATTCAAGAATGAAGTACAAAACCAACTTGGTAAGCGTATTAAGCTACTTCGATCAGATCGAGGTGGTGAATACCTTAGTCAAGAGTTTCGTGATCACCTGGCTGAGTGTGGGATAATATCCCAACTCACTCCCCCTGGAACACCACAATGGAATGGTGTATCTGAGAGGAGAAATCGTACTCTATTAGATATGGTACGATCAATGATGAGCCAGACTGATCTACCTACTTCCTTTTGGGGACTAGCTCTAGAGACAGCCGCTTTCACACTTAATCGCGTCCCATCAAAAGCCGTAGAAAAGACACCATATACGATATGGACTGGGAAGAGTCCCAAAATGTCTTTTATAAAGATTTGGGGTTGTGAAGCTTATGTTAGACGTCAAGTCTCAGATAAACTAGGACCCAAATCAGATAAGTGTTATTTTGTAGGATATCCCAAGGAAACTAAGGGATATTACTTTTACAATCCGACACTTGGCAAGGTGTTTGTTGCCAGAAATGCTGTCTTTCTAGAAAGAGAATTTATTTCTAGAAAAACTAGTGGGAGTAAAATTCATCTTGAAGAAGTTCAAGATGACGATAACACTAAGGCTTCGATGGAAAATGAACAGGAACCACAAAGTGTTGTGGATGAGGAAATTGTTGCCCAAAGAGTTGTGGAGCAAACACCTGTTCAAGTAGACCAACCTCTTCGTAGATCTGATAGGATCCGTCGTCAACCTGAGAGATATTCTTTTCTCTTGACTGACAACGGTGAGGTATTGCTTGTCGATCTTGACGAGCCTACATCCTATCAAGAAGCTATGATGAGCCCAGATTCCGAGAAATGGCTAGAGGCCATGAGATCCGAAATGGAATCCATGTACACTAACCAAGTATGGACTTTGGTTGATCCACGAAGAGTAAAACCCATTGGGTGTAAGTGGGTCTTTAAAGTAAAGACTGACATGGATGGTAATAAGCATACCTATAAAGGTAGATTGGTGGCTAAAGGATTCAAACAAATTCATGGTATTGACTATGATGAAACCTTTTCACCAGTTTCGATGCTTAAATCCATTCGGATCATACTTGCTATTGCAGCCTACCACGATTATGAGATCTGGCAGATGGATGTCAAAACCGCTTTTCTGAATGGAAAGCTACTCGAGGATGTGTACATGACACGGCCTGAGGGTTTTGAAGATCCAAAGCATCCTGGAAAGGTATGCAAACTGCAAAGGTCCATTTATGGACTAAAGCAAGCCTCTCGAAGCTGGAATCTTCGATTCGATGATGCAATCAAGGAGTTTGGTTTCATCAAGAATGAAGATGAACCTTGTGTCTACAAGAGAAATAGTGGGAACCTGATTGTGTTTCTTGTCTTGTATGTAGATGACATACTTCTCATCGGAAATGATATTCCCTCACTCCGATGCAGTGAAGATGTGATTAGGAATTGTTTTCGATGAAGACTTAGGTGAAGTAGCTATATTCTAGGCATCAAGATCTATAGAGATAGATCTAAAAGATTACTTGGCCTAAGTCGAGTACATACATTGATAAAGTGCTAGATCGTTTTGCTATGCAAAATTCCAAGAAAGGATTTCGCCTTTATCACATAGTGTGAGTCTTCAAGACTCAATGTCCCTCTTCTAAGGAGGAGAGAGATCGCATGGATAAGATCCTTATGCATCCGCCATAGGGTCTATCATGTACGCCATGCTTTGTACTCGTCTGGCGTCGTATGCTTTGAGCATGGCGAGTAGATATATCGATCGGATCCGGTGAAAGTCATGGATAGCGATCAAAAATATTCTTAAATACTTACGAAGAACGAAAGAATATTTCACGATATTTGGAGGCAATGAGAGCTAGCGTAAAGGGTTACGATGATGCAAGCTTCCAAAGCGGACAAGGATGACTATAGATCGCATAAGTCGAGTCGTGTTTTGCACGAATGGTGGAGCCGTGAGTGGATGAGTTCAAAGCAGACACAGATTCTTTGATTCTACAACAGCCGAGTATATTCTGCGTCTGACGAAAGGAGGTGTTTGGCTCGCAAGTTCATCGATGAACTTGGGGTAGTTCCTAGCATTACAGATCCAATAGACCTCTATTGTGACAACAATGGGGCTATTGCACAGCTAAGGAACCTCGATCACATCAGGACCAAACACATCTTGCGCTTCCATCTCATTCGAGAGATCATCGATAGAGGAGATGTGAGGATATGCAGAGTACTGACAGAAGCTAACATCGCAGATCTATTGACCAAGGCTTTGGCACAGAGGAAGCATGATGGTCACACTAGGTCACTAGGTATTAGATATCATAGTGATTGGTAGTAGTGCTAGTGGGAGATTGTTAGTTATAGCCCTAAGAACCAATCATGTGATGGTTGAATAGGGAACATTTTGTATCATATTCTATAAAGGCAAAGGATTGGTTATTATATTTAAGTCTTGCTTGTGCCAGCTAAATTAAATATAGTAATGCCCTAGAAAAGTAGGTTCTTATCTACAGCACATCAATTGGCAGAATTGATTATGAGAGGCTGTAGAGAACACTTTCTAAATGTTCCTAGTCAAGTATTAATATGCAAGGGCAATATTAATACATAAAGACTAGCATGTAGGTCAATTGATGACTTGATCTCACAAGTCATGGATATATGATATCAATTTGACACATGGGTATATATTAGAGAATATATACTGAACTGACCCGCCATGAGAAAGTTTCATGGATCGTTATATGAGTGTCATAAACTTTCTCATGTGACTATTGGTATGAATAGTCCTCGGACACAAGTCACTACGGTTCCCTACATAAGGAGTTATGTACTTTGGTATCGTCAAACGTCACCCGTAGTAGACCATAAAGCGATCGGGTATATAACAAATTATGCGGAGGGATGTGAGTGATGTAGATGGGATCTATCCCTCTCATATGACGAGAGTGATATCGGTGGGCCCCTTGATTGAGTAGAACTACTAAAACGCATGGCCATGCTCGAATGAGTCAATATGAGATATTGAGCTCATTTGTTTGAGTTAGTTTACTCAGGGATCAAGAAACACATAGATTGATCGAGGATGACACGGTCTATGCCTCATTGGTCAATCTGATATCAAGGATAGAAGGACACGGTCATACATTAAAGTAGTCACGGAAAGGTTAGTCGGATCTTGACTTATCTCATAACTTGGGTAGCAATGATGTATTGCTAGATGCCGCTCATTGCTTGTGTATCTAAAAGAGTTTAGATCCACTGCCAACGTTATGAGAGCCTATAGGGTCACACATAAAGAGCATGATAATTAGAGGAATTAGAGTATTCTAGTTTGACTAGAATAATTTGGGAATAAGCTTAAGTACAAAATGGTTTTTGGACTTTAAGCTTAATGAGAATTTTAGCTAATTGATTTAATGAGATTAATTCAATATGTTACCTTATTGATTTAATGAGATTAATTCAATATGATAACATAAGCTTAATTGAATTAATAAGATTAATTCAACATGCATGAATGCCACATAAGCATGCCACCTAAGCATCCACCTAAGCTAGATGAGGTGGAAGGAGACAAAGTGGTTTTTGTCTCCTTAAGTGGCCGGCCAAACAAGGAAGCCAACTCCTTTTTGGATTGTGTCTCAATGCAATGGATTGCATTGAATGTGTGGAGGTGAAAGGGTTTTTCCAACCCTATAAAAGACTCCATGAAGTGGCCGGCCATAGTAAGCATTGTGGTTGTGAGAGAGCTTGAGAGCTTGGTGGAAGCTTTGGTTGTGTGGCTTTGTGAGTGTAGGCTAGCAAGAAGAGTAGTCTTCTTCTTCCTTTCTCTTTTTCCCTAGATTCCTCTCCTTTAGGGACTTCTCTAGCAAGAAGTAAAGGAGAGCTCTTCTAGTTTCTTTTGTGAGACAAGAGCTTGCTCGTGTGGATACATATAGAGGCACGGACATTTGAACGTGCTAAAGATTCAACAAACAAAAAGGAAAAGCGGGATTAACAAGGGCACGCAACAAAGGTAATCCTCTCCTATAAGATAGGTTTGGTTTTAGAGAAATTTATTTTGTACGAGTTTTCTTTCGCAAGGATCACTAGGAAGGGATCCTAATTTTTCCGTTGCGCATATGCTATTTGGCATATAGAATTCCCTACAGGAGGTACTCAGGGAGGAGTGAAGAAGCCGAAAGGCAAGTGCTTCACTTGTAAGTAGACTGGACACTAGAAGAAGGACTGCCCCAACCGCAAGAACAAAGGTATATCTTTTGGTCTAGTCATTGAAACATGTTTAGCGGTGTTATCTACCGGCACCTGATGTGTAGATACGGGAGCCACTGATCATGTCTGGAATACTTTGCAGGGGTTCCAGGAAACCAGACGACTGGCTGAGGGGGAGATTACCGTATACTTGGGCGATGCCATGAAGGTGGCGGTAGTTGCAGTGGGAGATGTTCATTTATCTTTTGAGAAAAATAAACTTTTGGTTCTTAAGAATTGCCTTTATGTACCCTTGTTTATAAAGAATTTAATTTCAGTTTCTAAATTGTTTATGGATGGATATTCTATTTCTTTTAATGACAGAGTTGTTATAAGAAGGAATAGGGACATTATCTGTTCGGGTGCATTGATAGGAAATTTGTACACACTTGAACCAAAACCTCCCACGATGCAAATTGAACTTAATAACTCATCTTCTAATTCCAATAAGAGAAAAGAACCTTCGAAGATGAACCAAACATATCTTTGGCATCTTAGGCATGGTCACATTAACCTAAGCAGAATTCAAAGGTTGATAGCTGATGGACCTTTGGGTACATTAGTGGTGGAGGATCTCCCAACCTGTGAATCTTGCTTGGAAGGTAAGATGACCAAGAGGCCTTTTAAGGCTAAGGGGTATAGAGCTAAAGATGTGTTAGAATTGGTTCATTCTGATTTGTGTGGTCCTATGTCTATCCAGGCTAGAGGTGGTTTTGAGTATTTCGTCTCTTTTATAGACGATTACTCAAGATATGGATACATTTACCTGATGCGCCGCAAGTCTGAATGCTTTGACAAGTTTAAAAAATAAAAGCCTGATGTGGAGAAACGTCAAGGTAAAAGTATCAAGACACCACGATCTGATCGTGGTGGTGACTACTCTTGGGAGAGTTTAGGAACTACTTATCAGAGGCTGGGATTCAATCTCAATTGACTGCACCTGGCACATCCCAGCAGAATGGTGTAGCAGAGCGAAAGAATATGACTCTTATGGAGATGGTTAGATCGATGATGAGTTATTCTGACTTGCCAGATTCATTCTGGGGATATGCTCTAGATACGACGGTGTACATTCTGAACTTGGTTCCATCTAAATCAGTGCCTTCTACTCCCACAGAGTTGTGGACTGGGCAAAAACCTAGTCTAAGATATATTCGGATATGGGGGAGTCCATCACATGTGCTGAAGGCAGATGCTGGTAAGTTGGAACCTCGTACAGAAGTATGCATGTTCGTTGGGTATCCCAGAGGAATGAAGGGTGGTTTATTTTATAGTCCTAGAGATCAGAGGGTGATCGTTAGCACGAACGCTAGATTTCTAGAGGAAGACTATATGATGAGCCACAAGCCCAAGAGTAAAATTGTTCTGGAGGAGTTAAAAGGGAAAGTCACTTCTTTAGTACCACCGGTATAAGAGGATATACCACATGTCACTGCACCGCGTGTCACAGAGGATACACAGGTGATACCTCATCGTAGTGGGAGGGTTGTGAGACAGCCTGATAGATTCATGTTCTTGGGAGAATCTTCTGATTTGGTCCCTGGCGAACATGAACCTAATCCCTGGACATATGACGAGACAATCCAAGATAAAGATGCAGTATCTTGGCAAAGTGCAATGAATGCTGAGATTGAATCTATGGATTCAAATCAGGTCTGGGAGCTAGTAGAATCACCTGATGGTGTAAAAACCATTGGATGCAAGTGGATCTACAAGAGAAAGAGAGGTATAGATGGGAAGGTTGAGACCTTCAAAGCAAGGCTTGTTGCGAAAGGGTATACTCAGAAAGAGGGCATCGATTATGAGGAGACCTTTTCCCCGGTAGCCTTGCTTAAGTCTATCTAGATTCTCTTATGCATAGCAGCTCATATGGATTATGAGGTGTGGCAGATGGATGTCAAGACAGCTTTCCTTAATGGAAGTCTTGAGGAAACCATCTATATTAAGCAACCAGAGGGATTCATTGCTAAGGGCAAAGAGCATCTTATGTGTAAGCTTAATCGTTCCATTTATGGATTGAAGCAAGCTTCGAGATCTTGGAACATCCCGTTTGATGAGGTGATCTAGTCTTATGCATTTATTCAAAGTCCGGATGAGTCTTGTGTATACAAGAGATGTGACGGAAACGTAGTGGTATTTCTTGTACTATACGTAGATGACATTTTGTTGATTGACAACAATATCAAGGTGTTATCGGACGTAGGGGTATGGTTATCCAAACAGTTTGATATGAAGGACTTGGGAGAAGTAGGACACATCCTTGGGATCAAGGTTATAAGAGATCGCAAGAAAAGGATGTTGTGCTTATCCCAAGCTTCATACATAGACACGATTATGGAGCGTTTTAGCATGCAAAACTCCAAGAAGGGTTTTCTACCTTTCCGGCATGGAGTTCCTTTATCTAAGGAGATGTGTCCTAGATCATCTGAGGATATAGAGGAGATGAAGGCGGTTCCTTATGCTTCGGCAGTAGGAAGCCTCATGTATGCGATGCTCTGTATGAGACCAGATATCTGCTTTGCCGTGGGCATGGTCAGCAGATATCAGAGTAATCCAGGACAGGGACATTGGACTGCAGTAAAACATATATTGAAGTACCTGAGAAGGACTAGGGATTATATGTTGGTTTACCGGGCAGACCAATTACTCTCTGTGGGTTACACGGATTCCGACTTCCAATCTGATAGGGATAACAGTAAGTCTACCTCAGGTTTTGTGTTTACTTTGAGAGGTGGAGCCATTGTATGGAGGAGTGTCAAGCAGAAGTGCATGGCAGACTCCACCATGGAAGCTGAGTATGTGGCGTCCTCTGAGGCGGCCAAAGAAACTGTATGGCTCAGGAACTTCCTGATGGACTTGGATGTGATTTCTGGTTTGCCCAGAACTATCACAATTTATTGTGAATAGTGGTGCAGTTGCAAACTCGAAGGAACCACGAGCCCATAAGGCTAGTAAACACATAGAGCGCAAGTACCACCTGATACGAGAGATCGTAAAGAGAGGAGAAGTTGTTGTGGACAAGATTGCATCAAAGGATAACCTGGCAGATCCTTTCACTAAGGCCCTTCCGGCGAGAGCTTTTGATAGACATGTGGAGGGAATGAGGAACAGATGTATGGCAGTTTGAGGAGAGCATTGTCTTTTAGTATAAGTGGGAGATTGTAGGGATGTATACTTAAAAGTCTTTTTTTTTGTATGGACATCTTTATTTTGAAATAAGAATCACATGATCATTGTTTGCATATTATTATGGTTATGCATATTGTCTAATACTTTTCAATGTAGATAACATGGTGTGTGGTGTCACACGGGAGATCATGTTATCGGCCCCTTGAAAAGTATAAGTAAAGGCTCACAACCGAGATGGTTTTGGACAAACCATCGGAATGGTTGTAGTGTGATTTAGTATTGGTTTGTCTTGACCATAGAATCACACTAGTGCACTTTGTGTGTATTGAGCAAGACCGACTTAGAGGTGATTCGATTTATTGCTGACTACATAATCGAATCGGACCTCAGATATTATATTGTACATACTCTTAATCCCGATATAATAACGGGCACATATACTTAGTACTCATCGCTTTGATTTACCAATGGGCGAGATTTATAGATTAAATCGATAGGTTCGGTAAGTTGAGAGATGATATTATTTATATGGTGTGCCGTTGATTATAGGAAGAAACCGTGTCCTATATATTAGGATGATGATGTCCCCTTGAGGAGCTCATAAGGTTCGTCATGTAAACCCTGCAGGTGGACTTGGTCCGGCATGATGAAAAGGTTTAGTGGTACTACTCATAGAGTTAGATGTCGATTAATTAATGGTCAGTAAATTAATTAATCGACGGACATTCGAGATCTTAAACACGGGGAGAACATGTATAAATAATATATGGAGCCCATATTATCATATGGGGGTTGGTGAGGTAGATCAATGATGAACGTTTAGTGGATTGGATCATCATTAGTGGATCAGACTTTATGTGGGCTTGATCCATGGGTGGCCAAGACCCAACTCCTCCTCATGGTCCCTAATGTAGCCTATTAACACCTCATGATGCTTAGATCCAAAGGATAGAAACAAAACTCTAGATCCAAAGGTAGAGATTAAATCTCTAGATCCGACGGTTGAGATTAAATCTCTAGATCCGACGGTTGAGATTAAATCCCTAGAACGAATGGAGGAGATTAATTCATGGGTTATCCCTAACTCTATAAAAGGGTCTCAAGGGGTTGGCGTGGGGGATATTGAAAGGCGAGCTAGGGTTTAGGCGGCAAGAAGCAATCCTAGTTGAGATAGGATTGGGATTAGGGTTTGGAGGCAAGGGTGGCACCAAATAATGAAGGTTCTTTCTCTCTTCTTCTTCCTCTTTGGCCCACATCCAGGACCTTTTCCAGCCCTTCCCAGCCCTTGTCCAGCACCCAAAAGCTCCCTTCTCCCTCTCCTTAGGTGGTGGAAACAAGATATAGGGCTTCCCTTGGTGTCTTGGTTGTTTTCCACCATCTTCTCCTTCATCTAGTTGGCCGGCGGCAAGGAGAGCTTTACTTCCTTGTTGGTTGATTCTAGAGAGGAGAAAAACTTTGTTTCTCTTCTTCCTCTTGCTTGGGAAAAGCAAGGATGGAAGATTTGCGATCTTGGTGCATCGGCTTTTGGTAGATCGTCGCCCACACGACGTCCAAAAGGAGGAAGGTCATACATTAGAAGACCAAGAGGTATACCTATTCTACTTTCTTGTTTTGTTTGTTGCTTGTTTTTGTTTTACAAATATAAGCATGTTATATTTCTATAAATGGCTAAATAATACTTGGATCCCGAGTATAAACAAAAAAACCGGTGATCCGGACATCGTCTATTCCGCGGCTACTCGTAGAATAGAGGATGGTCGCTTGAACAACTAGTTTGTTCAAGTGACCTCTCTAAACGAATAGCACGACGATGACTTGGTGGTTTGGGCAATCCCTTTTGTCTAGGATTAATTTTTTTTTAATCCAAGGACATCGAAGGGATCGCCATGGATGAGCTACCGAGGTGAAGTGGGAAGCGAAGTTTCCCCTCACGGGCTCGATAAGCAAAACCCTTCACTTGCCTTTCGACTTCTTCACTCCTCCCTGAGTACCTCCCACCGCCTTCGCCTCGGTTTGTTTCTTCTTCTTCTTGCCTTTCAGATTAGAAATAGAAACCTTCTGGGTCACCTCGGCATGCGCCTGAGCACTCTGACGAAATAGTCCCTCTGTCGCCTGGAGTTCTATCAGAAGTTCCGCCAGGGAATACAACCTCTTGTTAATGTTATAGTTTAGGCGAAACTGCTCAAAACTCCTAGGTAGAGACTGGAGTATGATATCGACCTGGGTTTCCTCTTCGATCTCGGCTACTAGGACCTCCAGCTCATTCAAATGTGCCATCATCTTGAGAACATGATCCCTCACGGGTGTTCCCTCGATAATGGTGGTCGTCATCAAGTTTCTCATGGCCTCTTGCCTCACAGCCCGATTCTGGTGTCCGAAAAGCTCCTTGAGATTTAGCATCATGTCATAGGTAGTTGGCATGACTTGATGCTGATGTTGGAGTACATTTGACATAGATGCCAAAATGTAACACCGTGCCATCTCATCGGCCTTGATCCACTTCCTATAGCTCTCTTTCTCCTTTTCCCCAGAATCATCTGCAGGCTTGGGAGGGCACTCTTCAAGGAGTACATATTTGTATTCCTCAGCAGTCAAGACAATATCCAGATTCCTCTTCCAATCTACATAGTTTGGTCCAGTAAGTTTGTTCTCTTTCAGTATCACAGCAAGTGGGTTGAAAGTCATTTTGAAAGAAAACCTAAGAATCACATAAATCAAAACATTAGATTTCAAAAAATTATTGATTCCTCAAACAATAAAATTTTAAAATCAACCAACACCTCTAAACATCGAGAATATCGTATGCCACGATAGTGTGGACGTATACGAATTCTACATTTGTAAGAGGAGGTTTTACCCATTAATTTTACTATCTTGTCAACCTAACTTTATTACAAGTAAAATTAATTGTAGGTTCCTCTTTGGCCCTACAAATAAAAGCAGTGACTCCGATGGGGAGGATACTTATATTTGTATCTAAGTGTTCATCATTACACGGTACCAAGATAATTATCTCGGGTTATGTGCCTTATGATGGGCAAGTACACATGCTCCTTAATTATTTCCTATAACCATATTTGACCATGTGATCCGCAAACAAACTCATCCGATGTGGAGGAAGGCACTCAGAGCCAACGCGCAAGTGTGTTTGCATCACTTGTCAAATTGTAATGGAGGCCGTGGGAAAAAAAATTCCCTCTCCCACTTAATAATTTGAAATTGAGGAATTTTCCTACGACATGCATATAAAAAAAAAGCAATAAATATGAAAAATAAAAAATTTTCAACTATTATGGCTTTTGTCTTCAATATGTCTCCCGTCGCATCACCATCTCGTCTGCTCCTCCTACGCCATGTACAAGCCATCCGGAGATCTGAGCCGAGACTAAAACCTATTTTAATTTACATCCATCGATCCTATACTCCACGAGGGAGTGTACATGATATCTAGATCGAAAGTAAAATAAAATAAAGAAAGGATAAACAATGCCGTATTTAATTTACAAAAACTAAATACTAGCCTCGTCAACACCGAGGATTCAACAAAATAAATATTTACACACATCCAATCACATAGACACATATGGCCATAATAGTCGGATCTTATGCCTGCAACCAAAGAGTTAAACTACGCATATCCTACTATTATCCGGCACATATAATATATGAAAAAGTGCATAAAAATTAACCGAATCCTAAACACACAAAATCGGAAACCTTGGCTCTAATACCAATTGTAGGGTTTTGCTTATTGAGTCCGTGAGGGGAAACTTCGCTTCCCACTACACCTCGGTTGTTTGTTCATGGCGATCCCATCGATGTCCCCAGATTAAAAAAAATTTAATCCTAGACACAAGGGATTGCCCAAACGACCAAGCCATCGTCGTGCTATTCGTTTAGAGAGGTCACTTGAACAAACAAGTTGTTCAAGCAACCAACCTCTATTCTACGAGTAGCCGTGGAATAGACGATGTCCGGATCGCCGGTTTTTGTGTTTATACTCGAGATCCAAGTATTATTTATCCATTTACAGAAATATAACATTCTTATATTTGTAAAACAAAAACAAGCAACAAACAAAAGAAGAAAGTAGAATAGGTATACCTCTCGATCTTCTAATGTATGACCTTCCTCCTTTTGGACGTCGTGTGGACGACGATCCACCAAAAGTTGAAGCTCCTAGATCACAAATCTTCCTTCCTTGCTTTTCCCAAGCAAGAGGAAGAATAGAAACAAAACTTTTCTCCTCACAAAAACCAACCAACAAGGAAACAATGTATTCCTTGCCGCTGGCCAACTAAATGAAGGAGAAGATGGTGGAAAACAACCAAGACACCAAGGGAAACCCTATATCTTGTTTCCATCACCTAAGGAGAGAGAGAAGAGAGCTTTGGCCACGGCCAAGAGCTGGAAGAGGGCTGGAAAGGGAGCTGGACGCTGGCCACCACTTTAAGGAAGAGGAAGAAAAGGAATTTCTTTCCTTATTAGGTGCCGCCACCCTCCAAAACCCTAAACCTAACTTGCAACTAACTCCAAAACCTAGGCCTCTCTTCAATTGTTCTTCACGCCAACCCCATGCCACCCTTTTATAGAGTTAGGGATAAGTCATGAATTAATCTCCTCCATTTGTTCTAGGGATTTAATCTCAACCATCGGATCTAGAGATTTAATCTCAACCGTCGGATCTTAGAGATTTAATCTCTACCAATGGATCTTAGGCTTTTGTTTCTATCCATTGGATCTAAGCATCATGAGGTGTTAATAGGCTACATTAGGAACCATTAGGAGGAGTTGGGTCTTGGCCACCCATGGATCAAGCCCACATAAAGTCTGATCAACTAATGATGATCCAATCCACTAAAGGTTCATCATTGATCTACCTCACCAACCCCCATATGATAATATGGGCTCCATATATTATTTGTACATTTTCTCCCCGTGTTTAAGATCTCAAATGTCCGTCGATTAATTAATTTACTGACCATTAATTAATCAACATCTAACTCCTTGAGTAGTACCACTCAACCTTTTCATCATGCCGGACCAAGTCCACCTGCAGGGTTTACATGACGAACCTTATGAGATCCTCAAGGGGACATCATCATCCTAATATATAGGACACGGTTTCCTCCTATAATCAATGGCACACCATATAAATAATATCATCTCCCAACTTACCGAGCCTATCGATTTAATCTATAAATATCGCCCATTGGTAAATCAAAGAGATGACTACTAAGTATATGTGCCCGTTATTATATCGGTATTAAGAGCATGTACTAAATAATATCTGAGGTCCAATTCGATTATGTAGTCAGCAATAAATCGAATCACCTCTGAGTCAGTCTTGCTCAATACACACAAAGTGCACTAGTGTGATTCTATGGTCAAGACAAACCAATACCAAATCACACTACAACCATTCCGATGGTTTGTCCAAAGCCATCTCGGTTGTGAGCCTTTACTTATACTTTTCAAGGGGTCGATAACATGATCTCCCGTGTGACACCACACACCATGTTATCTACAATGTAAAGTATTAGATAATATGCATAATCATAATAATATGCAAACAATGATCATGTGATTCTTATTTCAAAATAAAGATGTTCATACAAAAAATAGACTTTTCAGTATACACCCCTACAGTTGGTGGAAATGGTTAGGTGCGCCTTTGAGACTGAGTTAGGTTACTAGGGAAATTGCTACCAATTTCTCTAAGTACCGAGCACACCTTTGAGACTTTGTGCTAGATCTAGGGAACGACTCTCGCTTTGGGCAGTGCCTAAGAGATGGAGACCTTACAAAAGCTATAGGATGACGACTTAACTTACCATTGAATGAGTATCTCCTAAGAAGATTCGCTTAGCACGAGCACGAGGAGCTAACATAGTGAATTTCTAGAACCTCTCTATTTTGCTTTGATTGCAAATACCACTTGATAAATCTAGTTAACATGCTAAGTATTGAACAATACCTTTTAAAATTTTCTTGGCACTGAGGTTTGCTTGAGGACAAGCAAAGACTTAAGTCTGGCGGAATTGATGTGAGCAAAATATATAGGGTTTTAGGAGTAGTTTTTGCTCACATCTCATTACATTTTATGTTCGTTTCATGCATATTTTAATTTGTTTTGCATGCATTTCCTATTTTCTGGTTCGGAGATCTGCTCTTTGTACTTTTGTGTGCAAGATAGCATTTCATGGGGAAAATGGCTCAATTTTGGAGCAAAAGAAGGACATTTTGTAGTTGGACGTAGAAGGGGACATGAAAAGGGCGTGTGGCTACACACGGCCATGTCCAAGGGTGAAAATTGGCCACCATGGCACAACACACGGCCTAACGGTGTGGAAACACATGGCCTGGCCATGTGGAAACACACGACCATGTCGCGCTGCACGATTCCAACACGAGTCGATTATTTTCTAGGTTTTAGAGAGATCTAGGTTGATGTCCTAAAAAGCTCCGATGCTCTGAGGGGAGGCACGATGACCGAGATGGTACTCTGATGCCCTAAAAAGCTTCGAGAACTCGCAATGGGAAGGAAGAAAAGTGTCGGAGATCCAAATTCTTCACTTCAATGTCGGAGAGAAGAGTCACATCGCATTGTAAATTCTGTTCTTTGCATAATTTCCATTGTTTATACGAACATGATCATGCTTTGTGTTTCTCCTCTCTTATTTATGGAGTAGACTCTTCGATTCTAGGACTAGGGAGTAGTTTGTGTTGAGTTAAAACATTTTGGTTCAAATATCTTTTCGTTTTTGAATTTATATTTGTAATTGGCGTTTGGTTTAGAGCTATAACTATTATATTGGTTTTCTATCTACTGTGCTAGCCGATACGAGGGGTGACAACCCTCGTATCTAAGATTTAGGAGAATTAAGGAGGAACCTAAGGGTTGGCCTCATCTCCCATAACCATGGGTAGAAGGATGCGATAGAGTAGGAAATGCGCTCCATTTTTGACTCATCGCAGGGATCGATTCGGCATCCTCATACCTACTATCCTGTCTTAAGTTCAAGGGTCGACTTGGTAATGGCAGAGGTAGCTTCTGATAGATGTGAAGGATTATCGGGGGAGTGTATGATGTCCTTTCCACAAAATTGTAGTTAGAAAACTAGAAAAAAAAAACCCAATTGACAACGTGTTTTGCGACACACAAACGAAATCGAAATCCTAGAATCCCATTCAAAGACTCGCAACTAGTTTCTTTCTTTTTCCGTGTGACACCGTATTGAGTTAGGACCACCGTCAACCCTCATAATCACAAATCTTAGATCTAAATTTCGAACAATAACCTCCACTTACCAAATTGGTACTCGAATCTCAGTCCCTATGGGATCGATAATCTTTTTATTATTTGATGACATCCGTGCACTTGCGGGCATTGAGCATGAGTGCGCGCTTCGAGTCCTTGATGTTGGTGCAATCGGCCCAGGTTGACTCGAGTTTGACTTGAGCAGTATTTTGATGATAGACAAAACTCATGACATGGGATTGTCATGGGAAAGTCCAACATTGAGTTGGCATGGAAAATCCAAGCATGGAGCATGGTGTGGAAAAGTCCAAAGCATTGCGAAGCCGTGCGCTTGGTGCTTGGTGAGAAATGCATTGCGAAGCCGTGCGCTTGGTGCATGTGGGAAGTCTTGAGGACTTGGCAAGTTCACTAGGCTCGGGGTCCTTGAGTCGGTGAAGGATGGCATTGCAAAGCTATGCGCTTGGTGCATCCGAGGGACTATCGGACGGAGAGCGAATGGAGGGAGACCAAAGGGAAGTATACTTCGAGGGCATGAGACGCCAAGGATGGCATTACGAAGCCATGTGCTTGGCACATCTGAGGGACGTAGACCGAGGGAAGAGAGCTTTGGTGGGGAACTCCATGAGGGATGAGGTGGACTTGGCCAAGTGACTAAGACTGAGTGTCGGATGCTCAAACAACTTGATGTTTGAGGTCTTACCCAACATCAGTCGACTGCTCTAGGTCAAATGGTTCGACCAGTGTTCGACTTACCAGGATATGGCTGACCAGTCGACTACCGAGGGAGGGCAGTCGACTGCCGACGCCATCAGTCGACTGATGATGGACATCAGTCGACTGATCGGGGTGATTTCAGCCACAGAAGGGTTTCTAGTCGAGTGCTCGCGCCAACACTCGACTGATGGGATGATCAGTCGACTGATGGGTATCATCAGTCGACTGATGTGTGAACTGTTGGAACTTGACCAACGTGGATTTGACCATTGTGAGACAACAGCTATGATGGTCACGATCAGTCGACTAATTGGTGCAAAATCTTCTTGATGCAGGTTATAAATGGAGCTCAAGAGGGAGGATTTCTCCAAGGCTTTTGTGAAGCTATTGGAGGGGAATTGCTGCTGCATTCCAAACCTTCAAAAGCCATCTAAAGCAAGCAACAAGCAAAGGGTTCAAAGCAAGAGTGGTAAAGTATTTCTTTACGTGTATTTCGTATTTGTCTTTGTATTGCTTGTATTTCATATTACTTAGTGTAATTGCTTGTGAGAGGTTTCTCCACCTCCGACATGTTGTCGAGAAGGTGTGTCATAGTTAGTGTCATGCGCATAACTAGAGCTCGGTGAGCTCGCCTATAGAGTAGGAACCATTCGGTTCCGAACCACGTATATCTTGTGTATGCTTGTATGTGTTGTTAGTATTTTCATTATCATTGTTATTCCGCTGCGCTAACAACAATCGTAGACGAGCGATGCAAGAAGAATGATCGTATTCCACCATACGACGATTGAGGGCTATTCACCCCCCTCTAGCCTGCCACCATCGACCCTACAAGTGGTATCAGAGCCAAGGAGCTTGTCAAGGACTAATCGCCTACACAAGCACTACAAGATGGCCGACTACAACCTCTAACCACCAAAATTCGAAGGATATTTTCAATGGTGGAGAAAAAAAATGGAGGTATATCTAGAAACCGATTTTGATTTCATGCTAATCTTAGAAAATGGTTTCGAATTGCCTAGGTATGAAAGAAATAGGCAAATTGAGAAGTCAAGGTGGACCCAAGACCAAATCAAGGACTTCAAGACAAATCTCAAGGTAATCAAATTACTTAGTGATTTGATCCCTAATACCATTTGGTCTAGATTGGGTGACTATAGGGATGCGAGGGAATTATGGAATAAAGTGATCAAATTCCAAGAAAATTCCCAACCGGCACAAATAGAGGAGAATGCCGAGGAAGAAGCATCATCCACATTCGAAGATGTGGATGACTTGGAGGAAACCTCCACCTCTAGCATTGAGGGGGAGGAAAGGATTTCCATTCCGGAGCAAGATCAAAATGAAGCTTCTACCTCCGGAAGAAGTAAAGAGGCCTCCACCACCTCCCTAGGTAACTCAAGTATTATAATTTTAAATAAAGATCATATAATTTGTTTTGAGTGTAGAGAGAAAGGGCATTACAAGAGTAAATGCCCAAAATTGGCTAATGAAAAGGCATCGACACCAAAAGTCAACCAAAAGTCAAAGGATGCCGGAGTCCCCACAACTAGAAGCAAAGAGCACATTTGTGTGCTTTAAATGCAATCAAGGGGAACATTACCGAAGCCAATGCCCTAGGGGGAGGAAGAAAGGGCAAGAGGGTGTATCTCATGTAGGGGGAGCTTCCAAAGCTAACCCTAAGGTAATTTTAGTTAATGAACTAAGGACTCCGGCACCTTCAATTCCTAGGACTAAGAAGCATGCTAAAAATTATTTTAGTTCTCTTGCAATTATTAATGAAAAGCATGCTAGTAGAAATAATAAGGTTTATTGCTTAGGTGCCAAGCATGTTCATGTAACTAAGGACAAACCTAGGGCTCATAATTCTAGAAATATTTTACCAAAGGAGTCAATTAGGAGAATAGAAGAAAATTTGGGTATTAATCCCAAAAAGTCTAGGCACATGCCTAAGAAGAAGAGGCTTTCCCAAAAACCTAATGAAAATTCAAAATTGAGAAAATTAGAGTTAGAAAAACAAGTCTTGAGGTCAAGACTTGAAAAAATGAAAAAGCCCCTTAAAATTATAGAAAATTCTATTCAAGGGTCAAATGCCCAAAATTCAAGACCTAAGTTTCAAAAATAGTCTAAGGGCAAGGAAGGTTTGGGTCACAAACCTAAGCCCAAGAAAACTTATCATAATGTTCCATTTTATTATGGAACAATTTCTAGGTCTAAGAAAACCAAGACTAATAGGGAAGCTATCCCTAAGACTAGTTATGGTGTTTGCTTAGTGGCTAAGACCTCAAAGAAATCAAATGTAGCCACTAAGAAAGTCAAAGGGGGAGTTACCCCTAGAGTTGACTTACGAAAGACCCAAAAGACTATGGCTTTAAAGCCTAAAAGGGTCATTAGGAAGGTATCTAAAGAAGTTATCTCTAGAGAATACCTTGTTAACCCAAGGAGCACCAATAGGTATTGGGTTCCTAGGAGCATGATCGATTCACGCTAGATGGGTTAGGGTGTGTCAACCCTAAGTGGATGGGTAGTTAACCTAGCCATGGTGAGTTGACACATTAGGATGTGTCAATGTGCTTGAGAAGTTGAAAAATGATTAAATTGGCACAAATAGGTCTTAGAGGTATGGGTGTGCCATTTTGGATTTATGACACATTTGGGAGATAATGGTATTAAGGCAAAATAGTATTAATTCCTAGAAATGACAATTTAGATTTAACACCTAGGTATTTTATACCTTAGTGTATTTTACTTGCCATGATTTATTTGCCTTGCCATGTTATGACATCATTTTCATTTTTATCTATAAAAATTTCATGATCATGTTTAGAATTATTTTTAGATGTCATGTATGTTTAGATTTCTTTCACATGCCATGACATCATAATTTTGGCATATGCTTTTATCTATATCATATCTATGCCATAATCATCATCATGCATATAATTAAAATGGATTTAAGGACATGACATGATTTGAAGTCCCATGCATAAGGGAATCAAATAGAGTTGCCTTAGAATATGCATGAGACCATTAAAGAACAAAAACCCACATATCACTAGATTAATTGCCTTGAATGTGTTTTACACATCTAGATACAAGTGAGATGTTTAGGAAAAATGAATTAAAGGTTTCAAAAACATTTTGAAAAACCGTGGTGAAGTCTATCTTTTGATAGCTATCACCATTGAATGGGATCATACAAAGAGGGCTCAATATTGAAGCTTTTCTTAACTTTTGGACTTTGTGTCAATCTCATTAATTTATGGGTAAAATAATTTTCACCCACTATGACTGTAATAAATAATATACATACCAAATTTTTACGATTTTTCAACTTATGTATATTTACTTACAAATTTCAGAAATTCATTTCTGAAAATAAAAAAACTACAAATGAAGTTATCAGTCGACTGTCAGGGAGGCCAGTCGACTGATGAGGGTGTCAGTCGATCGGTTTCAAACTCAGTCGACTGACCAAGCTAATTTCGGGTAAAACTTGGTGGTTAGGCCCATGTTCAGCTGTGTTTTGGTCCCCTAACCACTCCTAACCCTAGGACATGCTTGGGAGAGCATTAGAAAGGGAGGAAATCCATTGGATGTGGATTAGGAGAAGTGTTTAAAGAGAGTATCATTTTTGAGGTGGATGGAAGTTCATTGTTGAACTTTGCCTTAATTTTGATGGTTTTGTGTTCCTATTGGCTTAGGGGCTCTCCAAGGATATTGTTGGTGCAATGGTCAAGGGGGAGCAAGCCTCTAGGGGAAGGTATCCATCATGGGAAGATGGATTTGTATTTCCTCATGGGAGGAAAATTGAGAGATTGCGCCTCTCTTAAGTGATATGGGATTATCACTAGAAAGATTAAGGGCATGCCAAGGGGAAGATTGTAAGATCTCATTGGGATATGAGACATTGACACCCTTGAGGACCTTTTTGATGTAATGTCAAAAAGGGAGAGAAGTTACCAAGTTACCAATTAGGGTTCGTTGGAATTCTTATTGGGATATGAGAATTGCCAATATGGGAGAATTGGTAGACTTGAGATGGTAGTTTTGTCAATCATCAAAAAGGGGGAGATTGTTGGTGCAATCAGCCCAGGTTGACTCGAGTTTGACTCGAGCAGTATTTTGATGATAGACAACACTCATGACATGGGATTGTCATGGGAAAGTCCACCTTTGAGTTGGCATGGAAAATCCAAGCATGGAGCTTGGTGTGGAAAAGTCCAAAGCATTGCGAAGCTGTGCGCTTGGTGCTTGGTGAGAAATGCATTGCGAAGCCGTGCGCTTGGTGCATGTGGGAAGTCTTGAGAACTTGGCAAGTTCACTAGGCTTGGGGGTCCTTGAGTCGGTGAAGGATGGCATTGCGAAGCCGTGAGCTTGGTGCATCCGAGGGACGTAGGCTGAGGGAAGAGAGCTTCGGTGGGAAACTCCATGAGGGATGAGGTGGACTGGGCCAAGTGGCTAAGACTGAGTGTCGGATGCTCAAATAGCTTGATGTTTGAGGTCTTACCCAACATCAGTCGACTGACATAGGTGCCAGTCGACTGCTCTAGGTCGAATGGTTCGACCAGTGTTCGACTGACCAGGGTCTGGCTGACCAGTCGACTGCCGAGGGAGGGTAGTCGACTGTCGACGCCATCAGTCCACTGATGATGGACATTAGTCGACTGATCATGGCGATTTCAACCACAGAAGGGCTTACAGTCGAGTACTCATGCCAACACTCGACTGATGGGATGATCAGTGGACTGATGGGTATTATCAGTCGACTGATGTGTGATCAGTTGGAACTTGACCAACATGGATCTGGCCGTTGTGAGACAACGGCTACAAGACTAGTCGACTGATGGTCACGATTAGTCGACTGATTGGCGCGAAATCATCTTGATGTAGGTTATAAATGGAGCTCAAGAGGGAGGATTTCGCCAAGACTTTTGTGAAGCTATTGGAGGGGAATTGCTGCTGCATTTCAGACCTTCAAAAGCCATCTAAAGCAAGCAACAAGCAAAGGGTTCAAAGCAAGCATTGTAAAGTGTTTCTTTATGTGTATTTCGTATTTGTCTTTGTATTGCTTGTATTTCATATTACTTAGTGTAATTGCTTGTGAGAGGTTTCTCCACCTCCGACGTGTTGTCGAGAAGGAGTGTTATAGTTAGTGTCGTTCGCATAACTAGAGCTCGGTGAGCTCGCCCGTGGAGTAGGAACCATTCGGTTCCGAACCACGTATATCTTGTGTATGCTTATATGTGTTGTTAGTATTTTCATTATCATTGTTATTCCACTGCGCTAACAACAATCATAGACGAGCGACGCAAGAAGAATGATCGTATTACACCATACGACGATTGAGGGCTATTCACCCCCCCTCTAGCCGGCCACCATCGACCTTACACTCGATGGTCTCCGTTGCGAGATTTGAGGTCGCGTTCGCATACATCATGTTTTTGACGCCGTTGTCGGGGACTGATTGATTTGATATCGAATCAAGAAGCGGATAATTGGATCGGACTTAAGGTAGATTTATTTACTTTCTTTGTTAATACCATACTTCACCTCTGAACAATACTGCACTACTAACCCCTACTGTGCTTGGGAATCATACATACCGCTAGGGAAACACATACACTGCTCGAGTAATGAACACACAGCTCGGGCAATACACTAACCGCTCGATATTTCACATAAACTGCTCGAGAAAAGCTTAATCTGTTGGGATATATACTGAAAGCCTAGCTCTTTTGTATGAACATTTTTATTTTGAAATAAGAATCACATGATCATTGTTTGTACTTTATATTTATTATATGTGTGCATATTGTCTAATACTTTACATTGTAGATAACATGGTGCTTGGTGTGGCACAGAAGATCATGTTATCAGTCCCTTGTAGAATATAAGTAGAGGCTCACAACCAAGATGGTTTTGGACAAACCATTGACATGGTTGTAGTGTAGCATGGTATTGGTTTGTCTTGAACATAGAGTTACACTAGTACACTTAGGTGTATTGAGCAGGACGGACATAGAGGTGATTCAATTTATTGCTGACTACATAATTGAATCGGACCTCGGATATTATATTGTACATGCTCTTAATCCTGATATAATAACGGGCACATGTAATTAGTATTTATTTCTTTGATTTACCAAAGGGTGAGATTTATATGGATTAAATCAATATGCCCGGTAAGTTGGGAAATGATGTTATTTACATGGTGCGTCGTTAATTACAGGAGGAAACCGTGTCCTATATATTAGGTTGATGATGTCCCCTTGAGGAGCTCATAAGGTTCATCATGTAAACCCTGCAGGTTGACTTAGTCAATATGATGATAAGGTTGAGTGGTACTACTCGAGGAGTTAGATGTCGATTAATTAATGGTTAGTAAATTAATTAATCGACAGACATTCGAGATCTTAAACACGGGGAGAAAATGTACAAATAATATATGGAGCCCATATTATCATATGTGGGTTGGTGAGGTAGATCAATGATGAACCTTTAGTGGATTGGATCATCATTAGTGGATCGGACTTTATGTGGGCTTGATCCATGGGTGGCCAAGACCCAACTCCTCCTCATGGTCCCTAATGTAGCCTATTAACACCTCATGATGCTTAGATCAAATGGATGAAAACAAAACTCTAGATCCAAAGGTAGAGATTAAATCTCTAGATCCGACGGTTGAGATTAAATCTCTAGATCCGACGGTTGAGATTAAATCCCTAGAACCAATGGAGGAGATTAAACCATGGCTTATCCCTAACTATATAAAAGGGTGGACTAGGGTGGGCGGCAAGATAAGGGAGAGGAAAAGGGGGGCTAGTGTTTGGGCGGCAAGAGCAAAAGGGGCTAGGGTTTTGGGTGGCCACAATTAAGGAAAGTTTCTTTCTTCTTCCTTTGTTGGCCGAAACCCTTGCTCCTTCATCTCTCCTTGGTTTGGCCAGCGCCTAAGCTTCTCCCCTTGCTCTATGGCTGATGATGGATGAGGGGATTAGGGTTTGTTTCCTTTGGAGGCTAGGAATCCTAGTTGGTTTAGGATTAGGTTTTGGGTGGCTAGGGTTTTGGGAGCTATGGGTGGGCGGCAACTCAAGGAGGTGTTTCTTCTTCTTCCTAAGGTTTTGGCCGGTTTCTCCCATCTTCCTTCTACCTTGGCTTGTGCTCATCCTAATCTTATTCCCCACTTCCATGGCCGGCCATAAGGAGAGCTAGGATTAGGGTTTGGAGGCTTAGGGTTTAGGAGGCTTGGGTTGCACCAAATAAGGAAGGTTTCTTTCTTCTTCCTTTCCCTTGGTGGCCGGCGCCCACAACCCCCTTTCCAGCCCTTCACCGGCATCCAAAGGCCCTATTCTCCTTCTCCTTGAGTGGTGGAAACAAGACTTAGGGGTTCCCTTGGTGTCTTGGCCGGTTTCCACCATTATCTCCTTCTCCTCATTGGCCGGCGGCAAGCATTCTTCTTGTTGCTTGTTGGTTGGCTATAGGAAGGAGATAAGCCTTGTTTCTATTCTTCCTCTTGCTTTGGAAAAGCATGGAAAGAAGATTTGCGACCTAGGAGCTTCGACATTTGGTAGAGCGTCGCCCACATGACGTCCAAAAGGAGGAAGGACATACATTAGAAGATCGAGAGGTATATCAATTCTCTAATCTTTATATGTTACTTGCTTGTTTTTGTTTTTCAAATATAAGCATGTTATATTTCTGTAAATGGCTAAATATTACTTGGATCCCGAGCATAAACACGAAAACCGGCGATCCGGACATCGTCTATTCCATGGCTACTTGTAGAATAGAGGTTGGTCGCTTGAACAACTTGTTTGTTCAAGTGACCTCTCTAAACGAATAGAACGACGATGACTTGGTGGTTTGGGTAATCCCTTTTGTCTAGTATTAAATATTTTTAATCTGGGGACATCGAAGGGATCGCCATGGTCAAGCTACCGAGGTGAAGGGGGAAGCGAAGTTTCCCCTCACGGACTCGATAAGCAAGACCCTTCAAATGGTATTAGAGCCAAGGTTTTCGGTTTTGTGTGTTTAGGATTCGGTTAATTTTTATGCACTTTTCATATATTATATGTGCCGGATAATAGTAGGATATGGGTAGTTTAACTCTTTGGTTGTAGGCATAAGATCCGACTATTATGGCCATATGTGTGTATGTGATTGTATGTGTGTAAATATTTATTTTGTTGAATCCTCGGGGTTGACGAGGCTAGTATTTAGTTTTTGTAAATTAAATATGGCATTGTTTAGCCGCTCTTTATTTTATTTTACGTTCGATCTAGATTTCATGTACACTCCCTCGTGGAGTATAGGATCGATGGATGTAAATTAAAATAGGTTTTAGTCTCGGCTCGGATCTCCGAATGTCTCGTACATGGCGTAGGAGGAGCGGACGAGGTGGCGACATGACGGGATGCATATTGGAGAACAATGCCATAATAGTTGGGAAAATTCTGATTTTTTCCATATTTATTGCTGATTTGTTTTATATGCATGTTGTGTGTGCTTGAAAATTCCTCACTGTCAATTTACTAAGTGGGAGAGGGACATTTTAATTAATTCCCGCGGTCTCCATTTCAATTTGACGTGTGATGCAACAAAATTGCGCGTCGGCTCTGAGTGCCTTCCTCCCCATCAGATGAGTTTGTTTGCGGATCACTAGGTCAAATAATGGTTATAGGAAATTATTTAGGAGCGTGTGTACTTCCCCATCGGTAAGGCACATAATCCGAAATAATTCCCTTAGTATCGTGTAATGGTGCACACTTAGATGCAAATAAAAAGTATCCTCCCCATCGGAGTCACTGCTTTTATTTGTAGGGCCAAAGAGGAACAAACTATTAATTTTATTTGTCAAAAAGTAAGGTTGACAAGATAGTAAAATTAATGGGTAAAACCTCCTCTTGCAAATGTAGAATTCGTATACGTCCACACGATCGTGCCATGCGATATTCTCGGTGTATAGAGGTGTTGGTTGATTTTGAAATTTTATTGTTTGAGGAATCAATAATTTTTTGAAATCTACAGAAATAATCTATGTGATTCTTAGGATTTTCAAAAATGACTTTCAGTCCACTTACTATGATACTAAAGGAAATAAACTTATTGTACCTAGATAATGTTGATTGGAAAAGAATCTAGATATTGTCTTAACTGCTAAGGAGTACAAGTATACACTCTTCGAAGAGTGTCCTCAAGCCATGGTTGCTCAAAAAGGTTTCTACTTCTAAGCCAAAAGGCAAGAAGAAGCAGAAACAAGGTGGAGCAAAGGTGGTGGGAGGATCTTCTGGAGGAGTGAAGAAGCCGAAAGGAAAGTACTTTACTTACAAGCAGGATGAACATTGGAAGAAGGACTGTCCCAATCCAAAGCAGAACAAAGATATATCCTTTGAACTAGTCGTTGAAACATGATTAGCAGGTGTTATCTACCGGCATTTGGTGTGTAGATATAGGAGCCTCTGATCATGTCTGCAATACTTTGCAGGGGTTCCAGGAAACCCGACGACGAGCTAAAAGGGAGATTACCATTTACTTGGGCAATGCCATGAAGATGGCGGCTATTGCAGTGGGAGAAGTTTTATTTATCTCTTAAGAAAAATAAAACTTAGGTTATGGAAAATTCCATTTATGTACCTTTATTTAGAAAGAACTTAGTTTAAGTTTCTAAATTGTTTATGGATGGATATTCTATTTCTTTTAATGACAGAGCTGTTATAAAAAGGAATAGGGAGAATATCTGTTCAGGTACATCGATAGGAAATTACACTTGAACCAAAACCTCCCATGATGCAAATTGAAGTTCATAACTCATCTTCTAATTCCAATAAGAGAAAAGAACCTTCGAAGGTGAACCAAACATATCTTTGGCATCTTAGGCTTGGTCACATTAACCTAAGCAGAATTCAAAGGTTGATAGCTGATGGACCTTTGGGTTCATTAGTGGTGGAGGATCTCCTAACCTGTGAATCTTGCTTGGAGGGTAAGATGACAAAGAGGCCTTTTAAGGCCATGGGGTATAGATCCAAAGATGTATTAGAAATGGTTCATTCTGATTCGTATGATCCTATGTCTATCCAGACAAGAGGTGGTTTTGAATATTTCATCTCTTTCATAGACGATTATTCAAGATATGGATGACACTACGATCTGATTGTGGTGGCGAGTACCTCTTGGGAGAGATTAGGAATTACCTATTAGAGATTGGGATTCAATCCCAATTGACTGCACCTGGCACACCCCAGTAGAATGGTGTAGAAGAGCGAAGGAATAAGACTCTTATGGAGATGGTTAGATCGATGATGAGTTATTCTGACTTGCCAGATTTGTTCTGGGGATATGCTCTAGATACGGCGGTGTACATTCTGAACTTGGTTCCATCTAAATCAGTGCCCTCTACTCCCACAGAGTTGCGGACTGGGCGAGAGCCTAGTCTAAGACATATTCGGATATGGGGAGTCCAGCACATGTGCTGAAGGCAGATGCTGGTAAGTTGGATCCTCGTACAGAAGTAGGCTTGTTCGTTGGCTATCCTAAGGGAACGAAGGGTGGATTGTTTTATAGTCCTAGAGATCAGAGGGTGATCGTTAGCACGAATGCCAGATTTCTAGTAGAAGATTATGTGATGAACCACAAGCCCAAGAGTAAAATTGTTCTGGAGGAGTTAAAAGGGGAAGTCACTTCTTTAGTACCACCGGTACAAGAGGATATACCACATGTCACTACACCGCGTGTCACAGAGGATACACAGGTGATACCTCGTCGTAGTGGGAGGGTTGTAGATTCATGTTCTTGGGAGAATCTTTCAATTTGGTCCCTAGCAAACATGAACCTGATCCCTGAAAATATGACGAGGCGATCCAAGATAAGGATGTAGCATCTTGGCAAAGTGCAATGAATACTAAGATTGAATCTATGGATTCAAGTCAGGACTGGGAGCTCTTATGCATAGCAGCTCATATGGATTATGAGGTGTGACAGATGGATGTCAAGACAACTTTCCTTAATGGAAGTCTTGAGGAAACCATCTATATGAAGCAACCAGAGGGATTCATTGCTAAGGGCAAAGAGCATCTTGTATGTAAGCTTAATCGGTCCATTTATGGATTGAAGCAAGCTTCGAGGTCTTGGAACATCCTCTTTGAGGAGGTAAATCAGTCTTATGGGTTTATTCAATGTTCGGATGAGTCTTGTGTATACAAGAGATGTGACAGAAACGTAATGGTATTTCTTGTACTATACGTAGATAACATTTTGTTGGTTGGCAACAACATCGAAGTGTTATCAGACGTAAGGGTATGATTATCCAAACAGTTTGTTATGAAGGACTTGGGAGAAGAGGGACACATCCTTGGGATCAAGATTATAAGGGATCGCAGGAAAAGGATGTTGTACTTATCCCAAGCTTCAAACAAAGACATGATTGTGGATCGTTTTAGCATGCAAAACTCCAAGAAAGGTTTTCTACCTTCCAGGCATGGAGTTCCTTTATCTAAGGAGATGTGTCCTAGATCATCTGAGGAGATAGAGGAGATGAAGGCGGTTCCTTATGCTTCGGCAGTAGGAAGCCTCATGTATGCGATGCTATGTACGAGACCAGATATCTGCTATGTCATCGGCATGGTCAGCAAATGTCAGAGTAATCCAGGACAGGGACATTGGACTGCGGTAAAGCATATATTGAAGTGCCTGAGAAGGACTAGGGATTATATGCTAGTTTACCGGGTAGACCAATTACTCCCTGTGGGTTACATAGATTGTGACTTCCAATTAGATAGGGATAACAGTAAGTCTACCTCAGGTTTTGTGTTTACTTTGGGAGGTGGAGTCATTGTATGGAGGAGTGTCAAGCAGAAGTGCGTGGGGGACTCCACCATGGAAGCTGAGTATGTGGCAGCCTCTGAGGTGGCCAAAGAAGTTGTGTGGCTCAGGAACTTCCTGATGGGCTTGGATGAGATTCTTGGTTTGCCCAGAAATATCATAATTTATTGTGATAATAATGGTGCAGTTGCAAACTCGAAGGAACCACGAGCCCATAAGACTAGTAAACACATAAAGTGTAAGTACCACCTGATACGAGAAATCGTAAAGGAGGTAGAAGTTGTTGTCACCTAGATTGCATCAAAGGATGACCTGGTGGACCCTTTCACTAAGGCCCTTCTAGCGAGAGCTTTGATAGACATGTGGACAGAAGGGGAATCAGATGTATGACAGTTTGACGACAGCATAGTCTTTTAGTATAAGTGGGAGATTGTTGGGATGTATACTGAAAGCCTAGCTCTTTTGTATGAACATTTTTATTTTGAAATAAGAATCACATGATCATTGTTTGCACTTTATATTTATTATATGTGTGCATATTGTCTAATACTTTACATTGTAGATAACATGGTGCTTGGTGTGGCACAGAAGATCATGTTATCAGTCCCTTGTAGAATATAAGTAGAGGCTCACAACCAAGATGATTTGGACAAACCATTTGTATGGTTGTAGTGTAGCTTGGTATTGGTTTGTCTTGAACATAGAGTTACACTAGTACACTTAGGTGTATTGAGCAGGACGGACATAGAGGTGATTCAATTTATTGCTGACTACATAATTGAATCGGACCTCGGATATTAAGTTGTACATGCTCTTAATCCCGATATAATAACGGGCACATGTACTTAGTATTTATTTCTTTGATTTACCAAAGGGTGAGATTTACATGGATTAAATCAATATGCCCGGTAAGTAGGGAAATGATATTATTTACATGGTGTGTCGTTAATTATAGGAGGAAACCGTGTCCTATATATTAGGTTGATGATGTCCCCTTGAGGAGCTCATAAGGTTCATCATGTAAACCCTGCAGGTTGACTTAGTCAACATGATGATAAGGTTGAGTGGTACTACTCGAGGAGTTAGATGTCGATTAATTAATGGTCAGTAAATTAATTAATCGACGGACATTCGAGATCTTAAACACGGGGAGAAAATGTATAAATAATATATAGAGCCCATATTATCATATGGGGGTTGGTGAGGTAGATCAATGATGAACCTTTAGTGGATTGGATCATCATTAGTGGATCGGACTTTATGTGGGCTTGATCCATGGGTGGCCAAGACCCAACTCCTCCTCATGGTCCCTAATGTAGCCTATTAACACCTCATGATGCTTAGATCAAATGGATGAAAACAAAACTCTAGATCCAAAGGTAGAGATTAAATCTCTAGATCCGACGATTGAGATTAAATCTCTAGATCCGACGGTTGAGATTAAATCCCTAGAACTAATGGAGGAGATTAAACCATGGCTTATCCCTAACTCTATAAAAGGGTGGACTAGGGTGGGCGGCAAGATAATGGAGATGAAAAGGGGGGCTAGGGTTTGGGCGGCAAGAGCAAAAGGGGCTAGGGTTTTGGGTGGCCACAATTAAGGAAAGTTTCTTTCTTCTTCCTTTGTTGGCCGAAACCCTTGCTCCTTCTTCTCTCCTTGGTTTGGCCGGCGCCCAAGCTTCTCCCCTTGCTCTATGGCTGATGATGGATGAGGGGATTAGGGTTTGCTTCCTTTGGAGGCTAGGAATCCTAGTTGGTTTAGGATTAGGTTTTGGGTGGCTAGGGTTTTGGGAGCTTTGGGTGGGCGGCAACTCAAGGAGGTGTTTCTTCTTCTTCCTAAGGTTTTGGCTGGTTGCTCCCATCTTCCCTCTACCTTGGCTTGTGCTCATCGTAATCTTATTCCCCACTTCCATGGCCGGCCATAAGGAGAGCTAGGATTGGGGTTTGGAGGCTTAGGGTTTAGGAGGCTTGGGTGACACCAAATAAGGAAGGTTTCTTTCTTCTTCCTTTCCCTTGGTGGTCGGTGCCCACAACCCCCTTTCCAGCCCTTGGCCGGCATCCAAAGGCCCTATTCTCCTTCTCCTTGAGTTGTGGAAACAAGACTTAGGGGTTCCCTTGGTGTCTTGGCCGGTTTCCACCATTATCTCCTTCTCCTCGTTGGCCGGCGGCAAGCATTCTTCTTGTTGCTTGTTGGTTGGCTATAGGAAGGAGATGAGCCTTGTTTCTATTCTTCCTATTGCTTTGGAAAATCAAGGAAGGAAGATTTGTGATCTAGGAGCTTCGACTTTTGGTAGAGCATCGCCCACACGACGTCCAAAAGGAGGAAGGACATACATTAGAAGATCGAGAGGTATATCGATTCTCTAATCTTTATATGTTACTTGCTTGTTTTTGTTTTTCAAATATAAGCATGTTATATTTTTGTAAATGGCTAAATATTACTTGGATCCCGAGCATAAACACGAAAACCGGCGATCCGGACATCGTCTATTCCGTAGCTACTCATAGAATAGAGGTTGGTCGCTTGAACAACTTGTTTGTTCAAGTGACCTCTCTAAACGAATAGCACGACGATGACTTGGTGGTTTGGGTAATCCCTTTTATCTAGGATTAAATTTTTTTAATCCGGGGACATCGAAGGGATCGCCATGGTCAAGCTATCGAGGTGAAGGGGGAAGAGAAGTTTCCCCTCACGGACTCGATAAGCAAGACCCTTCATAATCTTTATCAGAAAAAACCCCGACCTCATCAGCTTTGATTGCAGATATAACTTGAGAGGAAGAAAGATGATTTTTTCTCTTACCTTATGACTAATATAATATCCTAAGTGCTAAGTAATTATACCCCCTCTACGGGATTATAACAGTCACCTATAATGGCTAAGTAAATTTGATGGTGTCCTTTTATTTAGCACACTCATATCCCTTCTTCTTTCTCACGAATTACCACTCGGACCTTAGACTCCCTTGATGTCAGATCTATCACCAAAAAGCATGTTAGAGGTGGGTCAGTGTTGCAGGCACGACCCCTTTGACGGTCAAGTCAAGATCGAGTAGATAGAATAATGGAATGATAAGAAGAAATGAGAAGAGAACCTTAGTGTACCAAATGGAGAGGATAAAACCATCCCTCTTCTTCCTATCTCTACCCCTTTTATAGAAGACTAGCACCACCTTCCCTCTAGATGAATTTACCTCCTTACCCTTACCCATACTGTTGAGATGCAACCGCTTATGTGCTTCCTTTTAAAATTGCTTCACATGTATTCTCCACGTGTAACTTCTCCTTTCTTGTTGATTATCTAAAAAATAAATCATACACCAATTCCACACGAATAAATAAATAATAATAACAAATATTCTTTTTCAATAATATTCCCTACTCATACAACTTCTTGGCATCTCATCTGCTCAAGAATACTCACATTACTCATTCTTACTAAACTCGATAATAGCCATGGTGCTCAGTCGTACTGAGCTCGAAAAAACACAGATTGCTCGGGAAAACAAATGGTGCACAAACACAATTCTTAATAACACTTAACTCATAATCAATTATGTTGCTAAACCTTACGGTGCTGGAAAAAACACAAGGTGCTCAGGAAAACACTAGGTTCTCGGGGAAACAAAAAATGCTCTGAATAAATACAATACTTAATAACCCTGTGTTGTGAATCAACTGCACTGCTCGATCCTATTATGCTCAGGAAAAGCATAGAGTGCTCGGGATAGCACAAGGTGATCGAGAAAACACATGATGCTCGGAATTTTGAATCGACTATAACACTCAGTTCTACTGAGCTCAGGAAACACACCGGGTGCTCAAGAAAACCAAGGATGCTCGGAATTATGGCTTGACTATAACATTCGACCCTTCTGAGCTCAGGAAGCACACTGGGTGCTCGAGAAAAACAAGGATGCTCAGAATTCGGACTCGACTATAACATTCGACCCTTCTGAGCTCAGAAAACACATAGGGTGCTCGGGAAAAATCAAGGCTTCTCAAAATTCTGAATCGACTATAACACTCGACCCTACTAAGCTCGGGAAACACACAGGGTGCTCGAGAAAACCAAGGTTGCTCAAAAATATGAATTGACTATAACACTCGACCCTACTGAACTCGCAAAGCACACAAAGTGCTTGGGAAAACCAAGGCTACTCTGAATTCAGAATCAACTATAACACTCTACCCTACTGAGCTCGGAAAATACATAGGGTGCTCAGGAAAACTAAGGTTGCTCGGAAATCTCAATCGACTATAACACCTGACCCTACTGAGCTCGGGAAACACATAGGGTGCTTGGGAAAACCAAGGCTACTCAAAATTCTGAATTGACTATAACATTCGACCTATTGTGCTTGGGAAACACATAGGATGCTCATGAAAACCAAGGCTACTCAAAATTCTGAATCGACTATAACATTCGACCCTACTGAGCTCGAGAAACACATAGGGTGCACGGGAAAACCAAAGCTGCTCAAAATTCTGAATCGACTATAACAATCGACCCTACTGATTTCAGGAAACACACAGGGTCCTCGAGAAAACCAAGGTTGTTAAAAATTCTAAATTGACTATAACACTAGACCCTATTGAGCTATGGAAATACACAAGATGCTTGGGAAAACCAAAGATGCTTGGAATTCTTAATAAACTATAACACTCGACCCTACTGAACTCAGAAAACACAGAGTGCTCAGGAAAACACAGGTACTCTACCCCATTGTCTATAGAAACTACTAGAATATTTTACTTCATAATGAATGCTGAAAACCCTGGACCCATCATAAGTTCCTCCTCTTTAATAAAATTAAAGAGAAAAGTCGAATATAGTTTTATAAGTGTCTATAAAGAATGCCATATTGTATTCAGAAGTAACCACAATACTTTGCTATACTATACTTCAAAAATAAGTGTAACAAAACCCCGAACCCATCATACGTTCTCTCTTTTTAGTAAAACTAAAGAGAAAAGTCGAATGAAATTTTACAAGTGTCTATAAAGAATATCATACTAAATTCAGAAGTAACTACAATACTCTACTATATTATACTTCAAAAATAAGTATAAGAAAACCTTGAATCCATCATAAGTTCTCTGTCTTTAGTAAAATTAAAGAGCAAAGTCGAATGAAGTTTTACAAGTATCTATAAATAATGTCATGCTGAATTCAGAAGTAACCATAATACTCTGGTATACTATACTTCAAAAATAAGTGTAACCCTTGAACTGTTGGGTTAGGCACGGGGTCAGAGAAATTTACCTAGCCATTATAGTTGGTTGTTATAATCCCACAGAAGGAATATAATTAATTAACCCTTAGGTTGTTATATTGGGTCAGATAATTTACTTAGCCATTATAGCTGGATGTTATAATCTCATAGAGGGGATATAATTACTTAGCTCTTAGGTTATTATATTAGGCACTGAGCCTGAGAAATTTACTTAGTCATTATAGCTGGTTATTATAATCCTATAGAGGGGATATAATTATTTAGCCCTTAGGTTGTTATATTGGGTTTAGGGCCTGAGAAATTTACTTAGCTATTATAGCAGGCTATTATAATCCCATAGAGAGGGTATAATTACTTAGCCCTTAGGTTGTTATATTAAGTGCAAGACCTGTAAAAAACCATCTCTCTAACTCCTCAAGTTATATCCACAATCATATCCATAACCATTCTGAGTCCCCCCTCTGAATTTGACCGAAAAGCGAAATCGCATGAAGTCTAATTTACGCATCAAACCCTACTAAAATTTAACCGCAACAAACCACCAAAAATTTGACACTAATTCTCCTTTAAACCCTTCAAGTATTAATACCCTTTCTAAAACTAACCCACTTACTCACCATAGCATAGAATAACCTCTGCGCTATTCTCTCGCTTCTTTTCCTTAACCATAGTTTTGCCCTTCTTCACCGACTCTTCCCCTTCTTCAACGAGCACAACTCCTACAAAAACTTTCCATAGCTTCCTCCTCCCAATCTCTCCCATGGTACGAAGACACCGCCAACCAACTAGCCTTAGACTACCTTTTCTTCCAACATGACCCCAAATTCATTCTAGAAGGCTTTTTCGCCATCATCCCCACCTGCCATCAACACCCTCTTCGCCCTCCAATCGGAGCAAGCACCCTTTTCATAGGCAATTCAAAGGAGGCCTTTGCCTTCCTATCCCCAAACCCTATTTCGATATACTAGTATTTTTTGACATATTCATCGACCAACTATCGCCAAATTCCATTCGTATACTTGCCGGAACCCTAATCGTCTTCCACCACCTAAACATTCCACCCTCTCCTCACATATTTTACTGTTTATATCAATCTATGTTGGCCGACCACGGCGTCTTCTACTTCATGGCATGCCCAAGACTAACAATTTCTTACCAACATGCCTTCCTTTCAGAAAGGGTGGAAGAGCCTGTACTTTTCCATGCCATTGTATCCTCCCCTTCCATTTTCTCTATCCTGGAGAACCGAACTTCCCCATCTTTCTGAATTGAAAGGGATCAAATCCTTTTGCAAATTATCCTCCATACAACCTTTATTACAACACTTACAACATTAATGAACTCTTACAAGGACCCATACTATCTTACCATAGGCTATCCCCCGTTCCTTCTACTGAGATTCACCCTATATGTATTAAACTCTTCTCCTTTTACTCCCCCCTCTTTATACCTACTAACATATTTTTCCTTTATAGAAGACATGATGTACGTCACCGTCGCCAGAACCCTTACAAAGAAGAAGAAGAGAAAAGCCCCTATAGATACTACTCTTCGTCCCATCAGCAAGTAATTTTCTTTCTCATCAGTAACCACCCTAATCCCTACCAGCAATCTATTTACGTCACTTTGTTCTATACTTGCAAATAGAACACAAAAGATTACTTAGACATATTTATGACAGGTCCCTTTTGACCTTCCTCCCTGCCCTGTGACAATAATTAAAGAATCGGGCCAACCATCCATAACCCTCATCACCACTAAACATAACCCCCCACTAGTTGATTCACTACAAGACCCCTCTCCCACTCTTGATCTTATACCATCAACAAAAGCACCTCCTTCTTCCTCTCTCCCACTCCCTAGTACTCATATCGAACTCACATCCTCTCCTTCACCCACTTCTTTTGAAGATAACCTCCCCCTAATCCCTTTTATATCCACTAGTAACCACAAACCCTCTTATTCTCCTAGCACCACAATCTCCTCTCCTCTTGATCTACTGGTACAAGTTGTATCATATGTATCACCAATAGACCCTTGAGACTTCCAAAATATACCTCCAATTGACCCACCAGCCCTTTAGATGTATATCCGACTGAGCCACCCAACTCTCTAGCTATATCTCCAACCCTCCCTTCCAACACTCCTCCACCCTTACAAGATCTCAATCAGGCCATGGCCTTGGTAAGCCTCCTCCCTCTCCCATCTTCATAAATGCATTTATAGAATCTTATATACTTTATTATCACTTATCTATACTGAATTCTTATAGAGCTTCTGTTAGTGAAAGCCCTAGACCCAATCATGAGATGATTGTTGTATGGACTTATTGTATCATATTCCTATATATATATATAAAGACATTTCTTTATGGTTATTATACTTACTTGTATTGGTGCCAAATAACTAAGTATAAAAGTGTCCTTGAGTAGAAGGTTCTTATCTATATCAATCGATTGGTTGAATCGATAATGAGATGATATAGAGAATACTACTCTTAATCATTCCTAGTCAAGTATTAATATTCAGGGACAATGTTAATGCGAAGAGACTAGCATGTAGGTCAATTCGATGACTTGATCTCACAAGTCATGGATATGAGATATCAAGTTGACACATGGGTATGCATTGGAGAATGTATACCGAATGACCCGCCATGAGAAAGTATCATGGATTGTTATATGAGTGTCATATACTTTCTCATGTGACTATTAGTCCTTGGACTTGAAGTCACCATGGTTCCCTACATAAGGAGTTGCATACTTTGACTTCGTCAAACGTCACCCGTAAATGGGTGGACTATAAAGGCGATTATTGGGTATGTAACAAATTATGTGGAGGGATGTGAGTGATGTAGATGGGATCTATCCCTCCTATATGACGAGAGTGATATCATGATTCTTGATAGAGCGAGACCACTAAGTTCATGGCCATGCCCAAATGAGTCAATATGAGATATTGAGCTCATTTGATTAGAGTGAGTCTACTTGGAGTTCAAGATATAGATTGCACAGAGGATGACACGGTCTATGTATCAATTGTTCAATCTAGATGTCAAGGATAGAGGGACATTGTCACATATTGTGAGAGTCACAATTAGTAGTCACAAAGGTGATGTTGGATCTCAACATTCTTATAACTTGGGTAGCAAAGATGTGTTGCTACATACTGCTCATTGCTTATGTTTCTAAATCAGTTTAGGAGCATTGCCAACATTACAAGAACCTATAGGGTCACACACAAAGGGCAATTAGATGGAGATTTGGTTCATATGATGGACCAAGAGGATTAGGTTCATGTGATGAACCAAATTGGATTAAGAGTAATCCAAATTAGGCTAATTGAGTTGGACTCAATTTGATTCAAGTGTTGAATGAGTCTAATTTAGATTTGATTTATTGAGTCAATTTAAACTAATGAATAGAGATTCATTAAATTAAATTGACTTGAATCAAAGGTTAGATTTGATCAACCATGGGAGATAAGAGGTCAAGTTTGACTTGACTTGAGAGAGAAGAAGAAGGGTCAAGTTTGACTTGACCACATGCCACTTCATGGTGACTTGGCAAAGGGGTCGGCCAATGGTGATGTTCCACATCATCATGGACACATCATGGTGTGACACCACATGAGGGAGATCAAGAGCCATGACTCTTGGTATTACATGGATGTTTATAACCCTCATCAAAGTGGCCGGCCAAAATTGAATGAATGAATTAGTGTGGAATTCAATTCATCTTCTTCCTTCTCCTTTCTTCTTCTCTCCCTCTCTTCCATTGCCGTGACCTTCAAAGGGTGCTAGCACACTCTATGTAGTTTTCTCCATCTTTTGACCGTGTGGATATGTGTAGAGGTGTGTACATTGGACACTCTACGAGATCCGACAACCGTTTGGACGAGCGAGATAAGCGAAGGGCACCGCTACAAGGGTAACACTCTTCCCATGTAGATCTAAGGTAGATCTAGTGTTTCTAAACATGTAAATAAATTTTATTTTATTTATCTTCGCACAGATCCATCACCGATTCCGAGGTTTCCGCAATGCAAAAAGCAGTTTTTGCCGCTCGGAGAGTCTAACAGTGGTATTAGAGCCACGTGCGAAGCATGTACATGTTTATATTTGTAATTTTTGTATTAGATAAATAAAGTTATAGATATGTAAGTTTCTGTAATTTTCTTAATTTTATAGATTTTGTGAGTAGTTTTCTCGTAGAGTCAAAGCAACAAGTGTTTGGACACTTGTAGGCTTCAACCACCGAGAAAAACTCTCTGAAATGGCAAGGACTCATTTTTGTTTTTTTGGGACAGTGACTTAAGGCACTGTAGATAGGTATGGGACACTCGTAAAATTCATTTTCCAAGAAGGGGCGCTGCCCCTAACCCCGCAAGGGGCATTGTCCCGTGATCGCGCCCGAAAATCGCTTAGCGAGACCACTGGGGAGTTGTGACTCATAAAATTGAAAAAAAAGATAGGAAAATTATATAAATTTATGAAAAATACATAATTTAGAATTATGTAAGATATTGTGATGGTCATGACCCAAAAACCCCAATGTGATTGGATAAAATTGTGTTGTAATTCATAATACGGCTTGTGCGCCATTTTTAGTGTTGTATATGTTGTATATGATATGCGACCTGTGCGTCGTGCCTCCCTTATTATATTCCTATTGAAAATAGATTTTAGACTCAAATGTAACTCGAGTTTCATGTTTTTAATGTACAAAATGAAGCGGTGGAAGGTCCTCTCGTACGACACATGGCGGTCAAAGGAGGCGCTTGGAGAAGCCGCTAACCCTAGGTTGACCGTCCGATCTTCTCATTGGCTTGAGAAGATCATAGTAGGGCCATAACCTCATCACCAATTAATTAATTAGTATATATATATATATATATATATATATATATATATAATATTGCTTTTGTAAATAGATTTTAGACTCAAATGTAACTCGAGTTTCATGTTTGTAATGTACAAAATGAAGCGGTGGAAGGTCCACTCGTATGACACATGGCGGTCAAAGGAGGCGCTTGGAGAAGCTGTTAACCCTAGGTTGACCATCCGATCTTCTCATTGGCTTGAGAAGATCGTAGTAGGGCCATGACCTCATCACAAATTAATTAATTAGTATATATATATATATATTGATTTATATATATATATATATATATGTTTTTGCTTGTATGTATGTGATGCATGCTAGTATAGGCTAATTAATGCCTTAATGCGTATATGATACACATTCACGATTAGATTAGATCTTAATCAAGTCAACTCAAAATGACTACCAAGTTTTGATACCCATCACTACCTCGATCATTTGTTGTTGTTGAATCAGCCAAAACAGAGCAATGCATATTATCTTGGTAGGGTGCGGAGGGACAATCTTGGTCCTGCCTATCAAAGTTTGGGTGAGAATAAGCTCAATTAGATTGAGTGAAAATAGTTAACTCAATTGGATCAGGTAAAACTATAGGCATATTCCAACGGTTGGAAAGATAGGATAAGATCACATTTACACTAAGTCTTGGGCGATTTAGCCAAAGCTAACTCAAGTTTTTTTGTAAATGTGGATCTTGATCCTATAAACAAGAGTTTCATAGAGATGTAATTGGTAATTTGCTACCTACCGATCATACTAAGTCTTGGGCGATTTAGCCAAAGCTAACTCAAGCCATAGTATGATGTGGATCTTGTCCTGCGAGAATTATAGCTAGTTGGTATGAATCTAGTAGTGTTGTTTGACCACATCCATGACTCGATTCTACATAAGTCCTATAATTCAATGGGAGCATCATTTAATTAAAGGCTTAATTAAATGATAAATGGAATATAATATTTACTTTCTGCATTATTTATGTTGTAGATTGTCATACCATCAAACACGAACACTCTATCCCTGCGTTCTCTCCTTGAGAAGGACAAGCTCAATGGAGCTAATTTCCTGGACTGGTTCAGGAATTTGAGAATTGTTCTCAAACAAGAAAGAAAATTGTACGTCCTGGAGCAGTCCATTCTGGAAGCACCTCCTTCCACTGCCTCGCGAGCTGACCGAGATGCTTACAAGAAGCATCAAGATGACGCATTAGATGTGTCATGCCTCATTCTCGCGACAATGAACTATGAGCTTTAGAAGCAACACGAGTTGATGAATGCTTTTGATATGGTTGAACATCTTCGTCAACTGTATCAAGGACAAGCAAGGAACGAGAGATTTGAGATCTCTAAGGCACTGTTTCAGTGCAAGATGCAAGATGGGACTCCCATATGTACTCAAGATGATTGGGTACATAGAAAACCTACAGAGGTTGGGATTCCCACTTGGCCAAGAACTGGCCACTGACTTGATCTTGCAATCCTTGCCAGAAAGTTACAATCAATTTTTCATGAATTACAACATGAATGAAATTGATAAGTCACAGCCTGAGATGCTTAACATGTTGAGAACTGCTGAGCTCAACCTTAAGAAGGCAAAGCCTGACTCCATTTTGATGGTGCAAAAGAAGAAAGGTAAGGGCAAGCCTAAAAGTAAGGGAAAGCCCCAAGCCAAGGGCAAAGGCAAGGCACTAAAACCTAAAGGAGGGGTTGCCAAGGAAGGTGAATGCTGCCACTGCGGTTAGACCGGTCACTGGAAGCAGAACTGCAAAGGATACCTGGAAGATCTTAAGAAGAAGAGAAGTGAGACTTCTACTTCAGGTATATATGTTATAGAAGTCAATCTATCTATTTCTTCATTGTGGGTATTTGATACCGGATGTGCTTCTCACATTTGTACTAATGTACACGCGCTGAGAAATAGCAGGGCATTGACGAATGACGAGGTAGACCTACGAGTGGGCAATGGAGCAAGGGTTGCTGCTGTTGCTGTAGGAACCTATTTTCTATCTCTGCCCTCTGGGCTTGTACTAGAATTAGATGAATGTTTTTATGTACCTGCTCTCACAAAGAACATCATTTCAGTTTCTTATTTAGACAAGAATGGCTTTTCATTTATAATAAAGAACAAATGTTGTTCCATTTATTTAAATGATATGTTCTATTGTAGTGCACCTTTGACGAACGGACTCTACATTCTAGACTTAGATAACCCCATCTATAACATAAGTACCAAAAGGTTCAAGTCAAATGAGTTGAACCAAACCTATCTCTGACATTGTTGCTTAGGTCACATAAATAAGAGTCGCTTATCCCAACTCCATAAGGATGGGTTGCTGAACTCATTTGATTTTGAATCATATAAGACCTGCGAGTCATGCCATCTAGGCAAGATGACCAAGGCTCCCTTTAGTGGACATAGTGAAAGAGCAATAGACTTGTTAGGACTTATACATAGCGATGTGTGTGGCCCTTTCAATGTTGCTACTAGAGGTGGTTATATGTACTTCATTACATTTATTGATGACTTCAATAGATATGGTTATGTGTATCTAATGACACATAAGTTAGAATCCTTTGAAAAGTTCAAAGAATTCAAGAATGAAGTGTCACGCCCGCCCTTTCCAGGGGTCCGGAGGGTGGCGCGACGCGATCGTACATACATACATTACAGCGGAAGACTACCTACACTTCTTACAGCGGAAGACTTTAAACCTATATATTTTTTTTCTTTTAAACATGAACATGCATCGTCGTTTCATAGATACTTCTTCTTAAACATAGGGCATGCATCATCATTTCATAAGTACATAGTTCAAGATCATAAACAAAATTATCTTAGGGAAAAACATGCATAAAGAACATAACAGATCTCCTCCACCATGCCACTACCACACACACTTTGCCCCTCCTGCTGCTCCCTTTAGTTTAGCCACCCTTTACCCTTATTTACAGTACAAGGGAACATAAACTATAAGCACATAGGCTTAGTAAGATCTTGTCATACTCACAAAAACCATACGTAAGCATAACATGTAAACATACAAGAACATAAGCAGACATAACATGAATATAACATCATAGACATAAGCAGGCATAACATAAATATAACATCATAGACATAAGCAGACATAACATAAATATAACATCATAGACATAAGCAGGCATAACATAAATATAACATCATAGACATAAGCAGGCATAACATAAACATAACATCATAGACATAAGCAGGCATAACATAAATATAACATCAAAGACATAAGCAGGCATAACATAAATATATGCAGGATGCTCTTCAAAAAACATATATTATAGGTATTTGAACATAAATCTCAACATATTGGGCCCGGCATTATACCACATCATCATCATCATAGCGCGCATCCCTAATAGACCCGAGGTAGCTAATCCTGAACCCACTAGAGTACTAGGCCTATACTAAGTCCGTCAGCCTAGGGGCAGCATAACAGAAGCCCATCCTAAGCCCATACTTATGGCCGTCGGCCTAGGGCATCTGGGAGCCCATCCCGTACTGAGTCCGTACTACGACCGTCGACCCAGGGGCACGTAGGAGCCCATCCCTTGGACCTTGTTAGGGTCCTGGTACAAGCCATGCAGAAAGTAAAATACGTATCATGCTTCTTATCATAACATATCATATTTCATTTCATAAACATTTCATGTTCCTTATCATGGCATATCATATTTCTTCTTCATATCATAACATATTTCTTCTTCATAACATATCACATTGTTTTTCATCACATATTTCTTCTTCATAACATATTATATTTCTTTTCATACATATCATGTTCCTTCTTTATAACATATCATACATTCATATAATTACAAGGCAATGAGCATTTCGTAGGCATATCATAATCATACATTTAACATGGTAATGAACAGAAATTTATCATGCATCCCTACTATTAACATGGATATATGGTAGTGACCTATGCTTCTACCAAAGTTTTAAGCCCTAAACAACTTACATATGATTTTACTAACCACATATTAATTCTTTCACATATAAAGCATGGCATGGAAGGCACTTAGGATTTTAGATAAGTCTTGGCCGAGAGTTTCAAGAAAACCTAAGATCCATTTCTTAAATCTAGCTTAGCTTTCACATGTTACCTATATCTACATTCAAAACCTAGCATGGCAATTCATAGATCATAGTATAATAGACCTAACTTGGTCTTGGCCGAATGGTTCAAAGGACTTCATGGATCAACCACTTAAGTCTAGGTTAGCCAACAACATGTTATCTTCACCTACCATCAAAACATAGCATGAACTCATCTATAGCATGTCATAGAACATATTATCTTCTTCTAACATCAAACATGGCATGAACTCATTTAAAACCTAACATAGAGCATGTTATCTTCATCTAGCATCATCTAACATCAAAAGTTATCATGAACTCATCTAAAACATGGCATAAAGAACACATTAGGGGTCTTGGCCGAATGGTTCAAAGGGCTTCATGGATCAACCACTTAAATCTAGGTTAGCCAACAACATGTCATCTTCACCTACCATTAAAACATAGCATGAACTCATCTATAGCATGGCATAGAACATATTATCTTCTTCTAACATCAAACATGGTATGAACTCATTTAAAACCTAGCATAGAGCATGTTATCTTCATCTAACATCAAAAGTTATCATGAACTCATCTAAAACATGGCATAAGAAGAACACATAGGGGTCTAAAGGGACTTGGCTAAGAGTCTTAGAAGGGGTTGAGGATCAACCACTTAACCAAACTCATCTAGAAACCTATCATCTTCATATTAACACAAGTTATAGCATGGATCATCATGGAGAGCACAAATATTGGTCTTGGCCGAAAGCTCCTTGGGGTTTTTAAGGTCAAACACTTAACCTAATCCATCTAGCATCCTATCTTCATTATATTCATACAAGGTATGGCATGGATCTTCATTGAAAACTCAAATAAAGGTCTTGGCTGAATGGTTCATGAATAGGTTGACACAATAACATCAATCGAAAAACTACTTGTATGCAGGTGAGGGGATACTTACATCCTTCGCTTTGCTATTAGTTGGAAGATACCCTAAGGGATGCCAAACCTATCCTTCTTCTTGCTTGGATAGGTCTCGGAAAAATGGAAAGGGAGAGAGGTAGATTTTGGTGAGGAAGAAGAAGAGGAAGAGAGGAGAAGTGGAGAATGAGAAATGGCCTTTCTCTTGTCTCCTCATTCCCTATTTATTCTCTTGAAGTGTCCCTTAGTCTCCCTTACCCCTAACTATAATTTCCCATATTCCTCTAATAGCACAACCCCGCTGGGCTTCTGGTTATTGGATGCATCTTTAGGGCTTAGATATCTACTAGAGGTTTGGGGTTCAATTCCTAGGCCATGCATTCTTTTTGGCTCCATTTCTTTTATTTTTGAAAGAGCCCACATAAAGCCCATTATAATCATGCCAAAAATTCTTGTAAAATTACTAGGAATTTTATAGGCGTTACATGAAGTACAAAACTAGCTTGGCAAGAGTATTAAGATATTTCAATCAAATCAAGGTGGTAAATACCTTAGCCATGAGTTTCGTGACTATCTAAGTGAGTATGGGATTTTATCCCAACTCACTCCTCCTAGAACACCACAGTGGAATGGTGTATCTGAAAGGAGGAATTGTACCCTATTAGATATTGTACAATTTATGATGAGTCACACAGATCTTCCTATATCCTTTTGGGGATATGCTTTAGACACAACAACCTTCACACTTAACCGTGTTCCATCCAAAGCTATGATAAAGACACCATATACGATATGGATAGGGAAAATTCCCAAGATGTCTTACATGAGGATTTGGGGTTGTGAGGCTTACGTTCGACGTCAAGTCTCAGACAAACTGGGACCCAAATCCGATAAGTGGTATTTTTTTAGATATCCCAAGGAAATGAAGGGATATTACTTCTACATTCCCAGTCAACACAAAGTTTTTGTGGCAAAGACTGGGGTATTTCTAGAAAGGGACTTTGTTTCTAGAAAAACTAGTGGGAGTACATTCGATCTTGAAGAAATTCAAGATACGGACCATAGCACTGAGGCCTTGATGGAGGTTGAACAGGTGCCACAAAGCGTTGTGGGTGATGAGGTTGTTGCACAAAGAGTTATGGAACAACCACCTGTTCAGGTAGACGTACCTCTTCGCAGATCTGATAGGGTACATCGTCAGCCTGAGAGATACTCATTTCTCTTGTCTGACCATGATGACGTTATGCTCATTGAGAATGAGCCTACCTCCTATCAGGAAGCTGTGATGAGCCCAGATTCTGAGAAATGGCTAGAGGCCATGAGATCCGAGATGGAATCCATGTACACCAACCAAGTATGGACTTTGGTTGATCCACCTGAAGGGGTCAAACCCATTGGGTGTAAGTGGGTCTTTAGGAGAAAGACTGACATGGATGGACTTACACATACCTATAAGGGTCGATTGGTGGCTAAAGGTTTCAAGCAAATTCATGGTATTGACTATGATGAAACCTTTTCTCCAGTGGCGATGTTTAAGTCCATTCGGATCATGCTTGCTATTGCAGCGTAACACGATTATGAGATCTGGAAGATGGATGTCAAAACCATGTTTCTGAATGGAAACTTGCTCGAGGATATGTACATGACACAACCTGAGGGTTTTATAGATCCACAGCATACTGGCAAAGTATGCAAACTGCAAAAGTCCATTTATGGGCTAAAACAAGCTTCTCGAAGCTGGAATCTTCGATTCGATGATGCGATCAAACAGTTTGGTTTCCTCAAGAATGAAGATGAACCCTGTGTCTACAAGAGCATTAATGGGAACACAGTTGTCTTCCTTGTATTGTATGTGGATGACATACTACTCATTGAGAATGACATCCTTTCGCTACAGTCTATGAAGACTTGGCTGGGGAAGTGTTTCTCAATGAAGGACTTAGGTGAAGCAGCCTGTATTCTAGGCATCAAGATCTATAGAGATAGAACTAAGAGATTGCTTGGCCTAAGTCAGAGTACATATATTGACACGGTACTACTATGGTTTGCCATGTAGAATTCCAAGAAGGGATTTCTATGGATGTCTCATGGTGTGAGTCTTTCGAAGACTAAAAGTCCCTCTTCTAGAGAGGAGAGAGACCACATGGATAAGATCCCTTATGCATATTCCATATGATCTATCATGTACGCCATGCTATGTACTCGTCCTGATGTCTCATATGCTTTGAGCATTATGAGCAGATACCAGTCAGATCCAGGTGAGCATCACTGGATAGCAGTCAAGAATATTCTTAAGTACTTGAGAAGGACTAAAGAATATTTCTTGATATTTAGAGGCGATGGGGAACTAGTTGTAAAGGGTTACAGTAATGCTAGCTTCCAAACTGACAAGGATGATTATAAATCATAGTCAGGGTTTGTGTTTTTCTTGAATGGTGGCGCTGTGAGCTGGAAGAGTTCGAAGCAGGATACAATTGCTGATTCTACAATAAAGGCCGAGTATATTGCTGCATCAGAGGCAGCAAATGAGGAAGTTTGAATCCGCAAGTTCATTACTGAGCTTGGGGTGGTTCCTAGCATTGTAGATCCTATAGAGCTCTATTGTGACAACAATAGAGCGATTGCGCAAGCTAAGGAACCTCGCTCACACCAGCGGACCAAACACATACTACGACGCTTCCATCTCATTCGAGAGATTATCGATAGAGGAGATGTGAAGATTTGCAGAGTACCCACAGAGGCTAATATCGCAGATCCCTTGACCAAGGCTTTGGCACAGAAAAAGTATGATGGTCACACTAGGTCATTGGGTATTAGATACTACAGTGATTGGCACTAGTGCTAGTGGGAGATTGTTAGTGAAAGCCCTAGACCCAATCATGTGATGATTGTTGTATGGACTTGTTGTATCATATTCCTATATATATATATATATATATAAAGGCATTTCTTTATGGTTTTTATACTTACTTGTATTGGTGCCAAATAACTAAGTATAATAGCGACCTTGAGTAGAAGGTTCGTATCTATATCAATCGATTGGTTAAATCGATAATGAGATGATATAGAGAATACTACTCTTAATCATTTCTAGTCAAATATTAATATTCAGGGACAATGTTAATGTGAAGAGACTAACATGTAGGTCAACTCGATGACTTGATCTCACAAGTCATGGATATGAGATATCAAGTTGACACATGGGTATGCATTGGAGAATGTATACTGAATGACTCGCCATGAGAAAGTATCATGGATAGTTATATGAGTGTCTTATACTTTCTCATATGACTATTAGTATGACTATTATCCTTGGACTTGAAGTCACCATAGTTCCCTACATAAGGAGTTGCATACTTTGGCTTCGTCAAACGTCACCCGTAAATGGGTGGACTATAAAAGCGATTACTGGGTATGTAACAAATTATGCAAAGGGATGTGAGTGATGTAGATGGAATCTATCTCTCCTATATGACGGGAGTGATATCATGATTCTTGATAGAGTGAGACCACTAAGTATATGACCATGCCCAAATGAGTCAATATGAGATATTGAGCTCATTTGATTAGAGTGAATCTACTTGGAGTTCAAGATATAGATTGTACAGAGGATGACATAGTCTATGCCTCAATTGTTCAATCTAGATGTCAAGGATAGAGGGACATTGTCACATATTGTGAGAGTCACAATTAGTAGTCACAAAGGTGATGTTGGATCTCAACATTCTTGTAACTTGGGTAGCAATGATGTGTTGCTAGATACCGCTCATTGCTTATGTTTCTAAATCAATTTAGGAGCATTGCCAACGTTACAAGAACCTATAGGGTCACATACAAAGGGCAATTAGATGGAGATTAGGTTCATATGATGGACTAAGAGGATTAGGTTCATGTGATGAACCAAATTGGATTAAGAGTAATCCAAATTAGGTTAATTGAGTTGGACTCAATTTGATTAAAGTGTTGAATGAGTCTAATTTAGATTTGATTCATTGAGTCAATTTAAACTAATGAATAGAGTTTCATTAAATTAAATTTACTTGAATCAAAGGTTAGATTTGATCAACCATGGGAGATAAGAGGTCAAGTTTGACTTGACCACATGCCACTTCATGGTGACTTGGCAAAGGGGCCGACCAATGGTAATGTTCCACATCATCATGGACACATCATGGTGTGCCACCTCATGAGGGAGACCAAGAGCCATGGCTCTTGGTATTACATGGATGTTTATAACCCTCATCAAAGTGGCCGACCAAAAATGAATGAATGAATTAGTGTGGAATTCAATTCATCTTCTTCGTTCTCCTTGCTTCTTCTCTCCCTCTCTTCCATTGCCATGAACTCGAAAGGGTGTTATCACACTCTAAGTGATTTTCTCCATCTTTTGACCATGTAGATACGTGTAGAGGAGTGTACACTTGACACTCTACGAGATCCGACAACCGTTTGGACGATCGGGATAAGCGAAGGGCATCGCTACAAGGGTAACATTCTTCCCATGTAGATCTAAGGTAGATCTAGTGTTTCTAAACATGTATATGAATTTTATTTTATTTATCTTTGCACGGATTCGTGGCTGACTTCCGAGGTTTTCGCAACACAAAAAGTGGTTTTTGTGGCTCAGATAGTCTAACAACTTCTCTAAATTACAAGTTTTTCAAAACTTGTTCACAGACTTTCACACCCAAACTCTTTAACAAAAGACTCAACTTGAAGCACAACTGCAGGGTACCGACCTACAAAAAGTACTCAAATTGACCCTTCATATCAAATAGAAAATTGGGCCAATAAATAAGAAATATATCTCCACCAACAAGCATAACTCCAAGCACAATTGCAAACCATGACTGCTGAAATAAATAAACTACTAGTCGAGAAAGAGGCCTACCTCCTCCAAATTCAGCAATATAAACACTAAATATTCGAAGTTGAATGGTGAAGTTCTTGTAAAGATACAGAAATTCCCATGCTTCGAGAGATCCAACAATCCCGAAACCAACAGTTGGAAGCATTGCAAATAGAAACAAATGCGACCAATGACAAAATCTAGAAATTGGCATGCAGACAAGGGGATTGACACTTTCTTCTAGGCTAATGTCTTGCACCCCTAAATGACATCAAAAACTCTTACGAAGAATTAGTGCACCGAACTCATGAAAGTATGGTAGAATTGCAATTTTGCATGGAGATAGATGCATGCAAACTGAGTCTTCAAGTGAGAGGCTAAAGATCAGACTTGTGCTCAACTCTCACAAGTGCATGGTTGTTGTCAAGTAATAAAATAATATCGATCCCACAGGGACTGATACTCAATTACCTATCTAATCGATGGTTACGATTGTCTAGATTTGAACTTAGGTTGGAAAATTACTTCATCCTAGTTTTATGATGAACCAAGCTCAAGGGTTGGTATCACGCGGAGAGAGAGAAAAGGTTTAACTCAAGTTCAAAGGATATTCCAGGACTTTGGTTTCACCTATATTGTGTTGAACATGTCATCTGCATATGCTCCTAAGTTTTCTATGATTGATTTTTCCAGGTGGACCATCTTGCATAAGCCCGGTGAACTTTTAGAACTACTCAGGCATTACCTACCTAACCTAGAGATTCCCTTTCAGATTGACAGAGCTTAGGAGGTTGTTATCAATGAGTTACCCTTGTCATGTGGTCCCATAACCAGTCCAAATTGTTATCTCCTACTTCGCAACCTCTAGGGGGAATAAGTTCATGGAGCTCTAGGATGTCCTATGTTCTCCCCACGAAAGGTGGACCTTCTTTCATGTCCCACTCTTTCGCATCTTAAATCATACGATACTTGGGGAAAGTCACCTATTAGTTCCTTCTTAGACTACCCTATATTTTGGTATGAATGCTTGGGACACCCATATCGACTATGCATAGTAGAATAAGAACAAAACCAAACATCTTCATCAAACTAGGAATCATAAGTTGCACAAAATTAGAAGAATTCAGAAATCATTGCAAGACAAGGTTCAATAGACAAAGGTTACTCCCTAATCCTAGAATCTAAAGATCTACTCCATATGCATTAAGGAACAAACACAAGACATTGAAATTAACATATTACAATCAAAGGTATTTAAACAAGAAAGAAATACATCCTGCTTTGGTTGAATCAGCATCTTGGAGGCTCCTCTTTTGGATGAACTCTCATCATTGATTTTGAATATCGTTGCCTTCTCCTCCAAATCTCTCACTTTTGGTGCTTCTTAGGGCACCTGCCATCTTCTATATCCTCCTTGTGCTCCTTCCTTTTTATAGAGGCAACCCAACATTTTCCATAAATGCATGGAAAACCTATCACCTAGTATTTTATGGCAGTGCAACATGACCGTGTGGATTTCACAGGCCAGGCTGTGTGTCGTGATGGAAAACTCGACTAGCAAAAAGACACAACAGTATGAATTTCACATAGTCTGACATGTGTCTTATTGGAAAACTTTTCAATCTTCATTCTTTTCATTCGGGAGCATGCCCGTGTCTTGGGGACATCACCAGAGCATGTTCCTCTTCATTCAGTCTCTACAAGAACCTTCATTTATCCGCAATTATTTGCCCCGTTAGGAGGAAAACAACAAAAGTAGATATTCGAACAAGAAATAATTATAATTTGCAAAGTAAGCAAATATGTAACAATATCATCTAAATGCAATAAGATGTGTGCCAAAATAACAACTAGAACTCTGTAAAATGCACACATCAAAATCCCTCAGGCTTGAACCTTTGCTTGTCCCCAAGAAAACTCCAGTGCACAATTTAACACATAGAAAAAGATTGCTACAATGCCTAGCATGCTCACTAAAACCTATCAAGTGGTATTATTATTAAATCAAATAAATAAGTTCACCAAGTTTACTAAATAAGTTTTTCATGCAAGTGCAACATTGCATCCTAAGGGTTTCAATTTTCAAGGTAAGTCAATTTGTCATCCCATAACGTTCCTATGGTTTCCAACTTTTAGGCACTTACCTACCTTGAGCGAGGGTCGTTCCCTAAAAGTAGCATGAACTCTCAAAGGCATGCTTAGTACCAAGAGAAATTGGTAGGTGTTTCCCCAGTAACTTAACTCGATCTCAATAGGGCACCAAACCATTTTCACCCATGACAACTATTTTTTGACTCTCAAATATATATATATATATATATATATATATATATATATATATATATATATATATATATATATATATATATATATATATATATATATATATATATATATATATATATATATAGGAACTATTATTCCTCTCACACTCGCTAGTATTATGATGTTTCTGAATGGGCTCACACAATCCGAGCATTTCCAGTAACTAAAATGCCACTCCAGGGTCACCTATGGATTCCACAGTACTTAGTCTAACAGGATGAAACATGACTACTATATACTAAATCAATCCCTTTGGAATTCAGGTTAAGTGTATGTGAAAGTTAAAACAAACCATTAAAGCTTGATGATCATTCAATATTATAAAGGAAGAATGGTACCACAAGATAAAGGATAGTGAAGTGCTCATGACAACGTAGCACATCAAAACGATATTTATTCAAAAAGGTTGCACTGAAGCACACTGTAAATACAAAGGAAGAGTTCAAGCTAGTACTAAACCAACTAACATGAATGTGAAGAAGAAAATAAACAAGAAAAAGATAACTATCTTTGAACAAAGAACAAAAGAAACATAAAGTGTATTAATAGAAATTATTCTCCTCTCCCAAACTTAAGTTAGATCATACCTCTAGCGTGGTGGTCATGGAGGTGATGTGTCATGATCCGTAAGCACATGACTGTCATCAAGTAATAAAAATATTGATCCCACAGAGACTTTGTCAAGTAGTAGTTTGCAAAGGAAGATTATCTAGAAGAATTAATTGGTAGAGTAATGGTTAAGAAAGTAAGTTTAGAGTAAGAATTTCTTTTGAAATGTATCCTAGGATGTTAGTTTTGCTGCAATATCGATTATGAAGGAGAGATTCTCAAGTATTGGTGTGTATTCATAATGGAGATATGTTATAAGGTAATCATTAGCTTCTCTCGAGGTCCTAATGATATATTACGCAGACACAATTCCTACTTCCCCTGTATTCGAGCTCAGGGGACCTTGTTGCTAAGAATCCTATCACTAGATTCCAAAAAGTCAAAACTTTAGTTCTACCACTGATGATTCATAAGAACGTGGCTAAATAAATCTTTGATGCTCTTAAAGTCCACGAGAGGTTTAATTACTTTAATGATGTCCGTTCGTAGATAACCTTTGTCGTTGTAGGAACTTGTCACTAGAACCCTGCGAAGTGTTGTTGCAGGGGCACCAGATAATCGAACCTAGGTTTTGATAATGAAAAAGAGTCAAAGTTAAGTTATTTGGTTATCTCATATGAAATGCTAAGTGTGCAGGTAATGTATTAGACTTTGCTAAGGTCAACGACACCAGGAGAATCTCGGGACGAGAAACCTCGGTGGTCGGGTGACGCCAGGAGAATCTTGGAAGGAGAAACCTCAGTGGTTAAGTGACCGAAAGTTAAGCAGAAGGTTAGAAGGATCAAAGTTAAGCAAGGTAAGAAATTTGTATGGATAGGACAGGTCGCGTCCTCAGTACAGGGACATCCATAGACGACGATCCGACTAAGACTTCTGAAGGAAGGCCTAAGTTTAGATTGGACAGTCCGGGACTGCCACATGACTTATAATTGTTTTTTTTGTGCTAAAACTGTGCTGCAGGTAGTTATTCAGAGTGGCAGTTGACTAGAGAAAATACCAGTCGACTGGATCATTATCAGTCAACTACTGGATGCATCAGACGACTACTAGAAGCATCAGTCGACTGCTAATGAATCTGGACACTTTGAATAAAGTCAAGATAAGAGCCACAAAAGGAGGAGTGGATGATGATGCTTGACTCAGATCTAAAGCTCTACGAGATGGGGTTTGAAAGGCTATAAAAGGGGAGGTAAAGCACCCTTCTTTCGCTAATTGAATGGCTCCAAAAGTGCTCCATCGATCCAAAGCTTCCTTCGCCACGCAACAACGCCATAACTCTGACTCAAGTGCCGTAATCAAAACTTCAAAGTCGGTAGTGTTATTAATTTGTTATTTCTTCACTTACTATTTGTTAAGAGGAGAGGTAGGCTTGTTACCTCCTCCTCTACATTTTGTACTTCTTCATATCTCTTACCTCTAGCGAGGAAGAGATTTTTAGTGGATTTCCCTCGAAAGCGATCAAGGATCGTAGGGTCTTGGACTTGCAACCTTTTGATTGTGAACCAAGTAAAATAAAGTGTGTCTTTGTTCTTACTTATTCCACTGTGTGTTGCTCTGATTTTAAAAGAAAAGAAATGTTTTTTGAACTCTATTAACCCCCTCTAGCATTTCTCGATCCTACATTTGGTATCAGAGCGGGGGCGCTCAGATTCGGTGCAACCACCGGTCGAGCATTTTTTTTTCTTTTTGTTTATTCTTTGCTTACGTTTTTACTTCCCGCACTTCTAATCCATGACTAAGACTTGGTACATTATTTTTTGTTTGTGTGTTTGCAAGTATCTAAAGTTATTCAACTGAACCAATCACTTCTGGAGTAACTGATGGTAAAACGGACGTAACTTTTGATATAAGTGGACCCACAAAACGTGCTACCCACCGAATCGAAGTTCTCTCAAAGATCTACACCTATATATTCATAGCCCATAACAAGCTACTTTTGACCTCAAAATATGTCATTTAATACCTTTTCAGAGACATCAAAGGTTGTAAGTGATTAGTTTTTGTTTAGTTTTGTATTTCTCGTTTGTTTTTTTTGTTGTTTATCTTTATTTCCTACACTACTAATCCAAGACCAAGTCTTGGAATAATCTTTTTGTTTTTGTCGTTGTGAGTTTTTTTTAATGGCACGCCAAGAGGGGTTTAGCACAACCCACCCTCTATTTTTTAACGAAGATGACTTCTATTATTGGAAGGGGTAGATGGAGTGATATCTTAAGACCCAAGTCGAGATGTGGATTATTGTTTAGACAAGGTTGAATCTACCGATTAATGAGAAGGAGAGTTCTTGGACTGTGACAAGTGGACCAATACAATGAAGCAACAAGTAGAAGCCAATGCAAAAGCCACTCAGATCTCGCAATGCGGTCTATCCAAGGAAGACCTCAATTGCATTGGTCCATTTATCAGTGCCAAGGATCTCTAGAACAAGCTCACCAAACTTCATGAAGGGACGTCCGATGCAAAGGTATGTAAGAGAGATCTTTTAGTCAATAAATTGTATAAATTGAAACTGTAGGACAATGAGACTGTGAGCCAACTCCATGCTCGCATTCAAGACATCCTAAACAACCTTCATGCCATTGGACTAAAGGTGGAGAACTGCGGCATGATAAGGTATGCTCTAATAGATTTTCTTAGGACCACTTTGTGGGTATCCATGGTTGATGTTTACAAAGTATCTAGAGATCTCTCTAAAATTAGATTAGATGAATTATTTTCCCAATTTGAATTACATGAGCAATCTAATTCGGCCCCGATCAAGAAGAGTATTGCTTTGTATGCAGGTCGAAGAAAGGCAAAAAGCAAGCCTCCTCTCGAAGAAGATGAGTCCGAATCAGACATAGACGAAGAGATGGAGACCAAACTAGTCAATCTAGTTTGAAAGATCATTAAGAGTAGAAGGTGACCCACCAAGCCAACGAAGGAGAAGAGACCCGACCCAAGTCAAAACTACAAATGCTACGAGTGCAATAAGAAGGGGTCCGAGTGCCTGAGGCTAAAGAACAAGCAATCACAAATCAAGAAAGCACTCAACACAACTTGGGAGGAATCATTGAAAGAAAAAAAGACCAAGTCAACAACTTGGCATTCATAGCACGACCGGCCGAGTTCAAGTCCGAGTCTGAAGCCAATATCGAGTCCGAGTTCGAGTTCGGATCCGACACCGAGCCCGAGTTCAAGTCAAGCCACGAATCCATATCTGGTTCAAAAGATAAAATCAAGGTGAGCCATTCACTAATTAAAACTTTATATAATGCCATTAAATTGTTAGATAAAAAATTATCTAAATCTGAGTCTTTACTTAAGGAGGTCAAAATCCTTAAGCATAAGGCTAACCTAACCTCTTCAACTAGTCAAGTTCAAGAAGGAAACTCAACTCAAGTTAAAAAACTTGAGGAAGAGAATTTTCTCTTGAAAGGGCAAGTTCAAGAGCTTAGGAAATCATTGGAAAGGTTCGCGTTGGGATCTAAGGGTCTTGACCTACTTCTTGGATCACAAAGAGCCATGTACAACAAGGTCGAACTCGGGTTTAGGACAACAAATAGATCATACATGTCAATCGTAAATTGTAATAGTAGATGAATCCAAGCATGGGCCCCTAAGACCATTTTAACATCACAACTAGGTTCAACTAAGTATTGGGTTGCCAAAGATCAAATCCACTATGTGGATATACTGATCGATTCAATGATCTAAGGGGATACTAAATTTGTGTGATCAATTACTTGATTATTTTAGCTTTGCATGCCTAGTTAGTTATTATTTGCTTAATTTAGAACGGTTAGATAGGACTAATGGTTAATTAATCTTGACAACATAGTATCAGGACGTGTGGAGATGATAGTACATTGGGGAAACAAAGTTTTGTGTATCCGGGTTAGATAAGGATTATCTAGCTTGGTGCACTTGGCTAAGTGGAACTGACTGAAGCTACCTCACCACATCCTAAACTAGTTAGACTAGGACTTAACCCTAAAGTGAATTAAGTATACAATTTCTTAAGTTGGCTTTGTCTAAGGAAGTGGTCATTGTTCCAATCAATGAAGGCCTCTGTGCCTCGCCACGACTTGGAAGCCATCTTTTGAAAGATACACTTAACTAACTAAAGGTTAAATCTGAATCTAACCCAAGGTAATTAATTTTCAAATCATTAAAATTAACTAAGTAAAATTGAAACTCATCTCACAAAACCTATAAGGTTAACATGATTGATCATGTAGAAAGGGTGAGATGAAACCTAGGATAAAAACTTCTAACCCGAGTTAGAATTCCAATATCTGATCCAACTACTTTATGTGTAGGATCAATGGATGTTGGACATTGGGTGCTCCAGACATATGTCCGAACACCGACTAAAGTTTACAAAGCTATGATTCAAAAACCAAGGATCGGTAGCTTTTGGAAAAAATGGGAGACTGAGAATCATTGGATCAGGTGATATTGAGCTTAACTCAAACTTCATAATATGCAAAGTCCTACTAGTAGAAATTTATGAATTTAATCTTCTAAGTATTAGCCAATTGTGTGATAGTAGTTACAAAGTTATTTTTTTGCCAAATGAATGCCTAATCAAGAATAATGATTAATCAAAAATTATACATAGGGGAATTAGGAATAATAATATCTATACAATAAATTTACACAACTCCTCAATTAAGTGTCTAATGACACAACAAGAGGAATTATGGTTGTGGCACAAATGACTCGGCCACTCCCATCTAAAACTTATACATAAACTAAGTCATAATGGTCTAGTTATAGGTCTACCCAAACAAGACAAATTAGAAAATAAAATTTGTGATGCATGTCAATATGGGAAACAAATTAAAGCTTCACATAAATTGACTAATCAAGAAAGAACTAAAAATGTGCTTGAGCTCCTACACTAGGACCTATTTGACTCACATGGAGCCAATTCACTAAACGTGATTCACATATGCTTGAGCACCCTATTTTACCTAAAAATGTGCTTGAGCTCCTACGCTAAAACTGTGCTTGAGCTCCTACCCCGTAGTTCAATCAGGTCCTTCTGGGAGTACCTCTGCTTTCTTTTCCTTGCATCCTGTACTAAATATGCTTTCCTGCAAAAAAAAATCCTCGTAGTTATATGAGCTTCTACGATGTGAAAAATCGAAATGGATCCATTCATTATTGACCTCGAAGAATAAATGTTTGTTCTTGACAACAATAACTGCCCCTGCAATAGCTAAGAGAGGTCTACCTAAGATGATGGGTAAGTGAGGGTTCTCATCCATATCAACCACAAGAAAATCGGTGGGAACCATAAATTCTCTATTATTACTAGGACATCCTCCACTATGCCTAAGGGTCGCCTCGCTGTATAATCAGAAAGTCTCAGGGTTATGTTTGTGTTTTTAATGCTCTTTAACCCCATCGTTCTATAGAATTCATTAGGCATATTGTTTACACTAGAACCTAAGTCGCATAGGGCTTCATTCAAAAGGAAACTATTAATTCAACAAGGAATCGAGAAGTCACCTGCGTCTTCTAGTTTCCAAGGATACTTGTTGGAAATATCCACGTGCTATTTTGTACCACTAAGATAGCTGCGCAGTTTTTAACTTGGGGACTTGGGACTACCTCATCTTGCTCGTCGTGATGAGTTACGTATGTTGGGAAATCGGTCTAGATTTGACGTTCACAACGTCACAGGCGAATACTTCGCACAACCACAGTGGAAATAAATAATTATATCGGATCCCACAAGAGATCCATGCAAAATTATATAAATCATTTTCTATATTCTAGTCTAGATCTTATCTAGAGGAGGAATATACCTTCGGTGCGTGCCCTTCACAATCCCGCTTTTCCAAATGTTGTTGGATCTCAATACGGTAAGAGGAACCGTATATCTATGGTATCCACACTGACATCCACAGAAGCTTTGGAGTCACGTTGTGCTAGCAACCCCTAGCAAAACACCAAGAACTCTCTTGGAAGAAGAAGGAGAGGAAGGAGGAGATGAGAGAACACTTTCTCTCTTGGCCCTTTTGGCTTGCACACCCAAACACCAAAAGCCACAAAACCAATTGTGTCATTCACGTTGAACACCAAAAGAGGCCTTTTAATCCATAGCCTTCAATGCCAACATCTCCTCATTAAGACATCTCTTAATACTAAGACCCTTGGTATTCTCCTTCATGAATTCTCATCATGAATACCAAGGCACTTGGTATTCCCATGCATGATTAATCAAATTAATCATGCATGATGATGAATCATCTTCCATGGTTCAACTTGAGTCTAACTCAAGTTTAACCAGTTTGAGTCTAACTCAAATCTTGGCCATATGCTCAATTGTCCTTTTAGTCCAACTAAAAGAAACCATCTCCAAAAAAGAATGTCATTTGTGTGTGACCCTATAGACTCTTGTAACATTGGCAATGTATCTAAAACTCTTTTAGAGACATAAGCATTGAGCGACATCTAGCAAAACATCATTGCAACCCAAGTTACAAGATCGTTGAGATCCGACAACCTTTCTGTGACTATTATCATATATGACGGTGTCCTTCTATATCTAATATCTTAGATTGATAAATGAGGCATAAACTGTGTCATCCCTTTATCGATCTGTACATTTCTTGATCCCCAAGTAGACTCACTCAAAAAAATGAATTCAATATCTCATATTGACTCATTTTAGCATGGTCATGCATTTCGTTGTCCTACTCTATCAAGAGGCCAAAGATATCACTTCTGTCATATAGGAGGGATAGATCCCATCTACATCATTCACATCCCTCTGCATAATTCGTTACATACCCAGTGATCGCCGTTATAGTCACCCTGTTACTGCATGATGTTAGACAATACCAAAGTACATAACTCCTTATGTAGGGAACCGTAGTGACTTCAGGTCTAAGGATTATTCATACCAATAGTCATATGAGAAAGTATATGACACTCATATAACGATCCATGATACTTTCTCATGGCGGGTCAATTCAGTATATATATTCTCTAATATATATACCCATGTGTCAATGTGATATCACATATCCATGACTTCTGAGATCACGTCATCCATTGACCTACATGCTAGTCTCAATGTATTAATATTGCTCTTGTATATTAATACTTGACTAGGAATATTAAGAATAGTATTCTCTATAGTTTCTCATAATCAATTATACCAATTGATATATTGTAGATTAGAACCTACTATTCAAGGACATTATTATATTTATTTTAGCTGCCACATGCATAAAGTAAATATAATAAACAATCTTTATCTTTTATTAAATGAAATATGATACACATGATTCCTAATCAATCATCTCATGATTGGCACTACATCTTATGATTGACACTAAGGGCTAACACTAACAATCTCGCAATAGCACTAGTGCCAATCACTGTAATCTCTAAGACCCAGTGACCTAGTATGACCATCATGCTTTCTCTATACCAAAGCCTTGGTCAGGGGATCTGCAATGTTAGCATCAGTATCTACTCTGCATATCAACACATCTCCTCTATCGATGATCTCTCGAATGAGATGATATCGCCGCAGTATATGGTTGGAACGCTGGTGAGAACGAGGTTCCTTAGCCTATGCTATAGCCCTGTTGTTGTCACAATAAAGCTCTATAGAGCTCACAATTCTAGGAACTACACCAAGCTTAGAAACAAACTTTCTGATCCAAACTGCCTCCTTTGCTGCATCAGATGCTGCAATGTACTCGACTTCCGTTGTAGAATCTGCAATTGTGTCCTACTTCGAACTCTTCCAGCTCATAGAACCACCATTCAGACAAAATACATACCTTGATTGCGATTGTGATTGCGATTGCGAATCATCTCTGTCAGTTTGGAAGCTTGTATCGCTGTAACCCTTTACAACTAACTTCTCATCACCTCCAAATATCAAGAAATATTCTTTCATCCTTCTCAAGTACTTAAGAATATTCTTGACTGCTATCCAGTGACACTCACCGGGATCTGACTGGTACCTACTCGTCATGTTCATAGCATACGAGACATCGGGGCGAGTACAAATCATGGCGTACATGATAGATCCTATAGCAGATGCATAAGGGATCTGATCCATGCGTTGTTTCTCTTCCACAGAAGAGGGACATTGAGTCTTCGAAAGACTTACACCATGTGACATTGGCAGAAATCCCTTCTTGGAATTCTGCATGGCAAAATGCTTAAGCACCTTGTCAATATATGTACTCTGACTTAAGCCAAGCAATCTCCTAGATCTATCCCTATAGATCTTGATGCCAAGAATATAGGCTGCTTCACCTAAGTCCTTCATTGAGAAACAATTCCCAAGCCAAGTCTTCAGAGACTCCAGCATAGGGATATCATTTCCAATGAGTAGTATGTATCTACATACAAAATGAGGAAAACAACTGTGCTCCCACTAGCCTTCTTTTAGACACAAGGTTCATCTTTGTTCTTAATGAAATCAAACGTTTTGATTGCATTATCGAATCGATGATTCTAGCTTCTAGAAGCTTGCTTTAAACCATAAATGGACCTATGCAACTTACAAACCTTTCCAGCATCCTTTGGATTGACAAAACCCTCAGGCTGTGTCATATACACATCCTCGAGTAGATTTCCATTAAGAAATGAAGTTTTAACATGCACTTGCCAGATTTCATAGTCATAGTAAGCAGCAATAGCAAGCATGATCCGAATGGATTTGAGCATCGCAACTAGGGAAAAGGTTTCATCATAGTCAATACCATGAATCTGCTTGAATTATTTTGCTACCAATCGCCGCTTATAGGTATTCCCCTTACCATCCATGTCAGTCTTTCTCCTAAAGAACCACTTACACCCAATGGGTTTGACCCCTTCAGGTGGATCAACCAAAGTCCATACTTGGTTAGTGTACATGGATTCCATTTCAGATCTCATAGCCTCAAGCCATTTCTCAGAATCTGGGCTCATTACAGATTCCTGATAGGATATTGGATCATCTAGCATGACACCATTATTGTCATCCAAGAGAAAAGAATATCTCTCAGGTTGACGACGTATCCTATCAGACCTACGCAGAGCTTGGTCTACTTGAACAGTGTGTACCACAACTCCTTATGATGCCTGTTCTTGTTGCATTAAGGCATTAGTGCTATTTTTTGTATCTTGATCTTCTTCAAGATCAATTTTACTCCCACTAGCCTTTCTAGAAATAAATTCCCTTTCTAGAAAGACACCATTTCTGGCGACAAACACTTTGGTAGCGTGGGGTTGTAAAAGTAATATCCTTTTGTTTCCTTAGAATATCCTACAAAATAACACTTGTTTGATTTGGGGCCTAATTTATCTGAAACTTGATGTCTCACGTAAGCTTCACATCCCCAAATCCTCATAAAAGATATTTTGGGACACTTCCTAGTCCATATCACATATTGTGTCTTTATGACTGAAATAGATGGAACACGGTTAAGTGTGAAAGAAGCTGTCTCTAGAGCATATCCCTAAAAGGAAGGAGGAAGATCTGTATGACTCATCATCGATCGTACCATGTCTAACAGAGTACGATTTCTCCTCTCGGATACACCATTCAACTGTGGTGTTCTGGGTGGAGTGAGTTGAGATCGTATCCCACACTCAACTAGATAGTCATGAAACTCTTGGATAAGGTATTCCCCACCTCGATTTGATCGAAGCATCTTAATACTCTTTCCAAGTTAGTTATGTACTTCATTTTTCAATTCTTTGAACTTTTCAAAGGATTCTGATTTGTGCCTCATAAGGTACACATATCCATATCTACTGAAATCATTAGTAAATATAATGAAGTACTAATAACCACCTCTGGCTGCGACTTTGAAAGGACCACAAACATCACTATGTATGATGCCTAACAAATATGTCGCTCGTTCACCTTGTCCACTAAATGGAGTCTTGGTCATCTTTCCTAAAAGACAAGATTTGTATGTCTCATATGATTCAAAATCAAATGAGTCCAATAATCCATCTCTATGGAGCTGGGATATGCGACTCTCATTTTTGTGACCCAAAGGACAATGCCAAAGATATGTTTGATTTGAATCATTAGATTCGAATCGTTTGGTATTTATGTTATAGACTGGGTTTTCTAAATCTAGAACATAGAGTCCATTCATCAAATGTGCACTGCAATAGAACATTTCATTTAAATAAATAGAACAACATTTGCCCTTTATAGTAAATGAAAAACCTTTCTTGTCCAAACAAGAAACAGACATAATGTTCTTTGTTATTGCAGGTACAAAATAGCACTCATCAAGTTCTAAAATCAAACCATTCAGCAACAATAAGGAATATGTTCCTACAGCTATAGCAGAAACTCTTGCGCCATTGCCCACATGCAGGTCCACTTCCCCTTGCATCAATGATCTACTTCTTCTCAGGCCCTGCACATTAGTGCAAATGTGAGAAGCACAACCGGTATCTAATACCCATGAAGAAGAAATAGATATATTGACTTCTATAACATGTATACCTAAAGCAAAGTCTCACTTTGCTTCTTCTTGACTTCCTCAAGATACTTTTTACAGTTCCTCTTCCAATGTCCAGCTTCTTACAGTGGAAGCAAGTCCCTTCCTTGGCCACCCCACCTTTGGGCTTCAATGCTTTCTTGCCCTTTTCTTGGGTCTTGCCTTTAGACTTCTTCTTACCTTTGCCCTTTTTAACCATAAGTACATTACTAGTACTAGGTTGTATCTTCTTAAGATTACTCTCAACAGTTCTCAACATGCTTATGTGCTCAGGCAACGGTTTGTCAATTTCACTCATGTAATAATTCATGACAAATTGACTAAAGTCTCTAGGCAAGGAGTGCAAAATAAGGTCAGTGGCCAACTCTTGGCCTAAAGGAAATCCCAATATCTGAAGGTTCTCCACGTACCCAATCATCTTGAGTACGTGAGTTCCTACGGGTGTTCCTTCTTGCATCTTGCATTGAAACAATGCCTTAGATACTTCGGATCTCTCGTGCCTCGCTTGCCCTTGATATAGTTGCTTCAGGTGTGCAACCATAGCAAAAGCATCCATGTTCTCATGTTTCTTCTGAAGCTCAGAGTTCATGGTTGCAAGCATAAGGCATGATGCATCTAATGCATCATCTTGATGCTTCTTGTAAGCATCCTTATCAGCACGAGTGGCATTGTTGGTGGGTGGTTCAGGAATGGGTTGCTCTAGGACATAGAGTTTCCGCTCCTGTTTGAGAACTATTCTCAAATTCCTATTCCAGTCAATAAGTTTGCTCCATTGAGTTTGTCCTTCTTGAGGACCGATCGCAGAGATAGGGTATTTGACATATTTGAAGACATAGTGATCTACAACAGAAATGCAGACATGTATCATATTTCAATCATTTAATTAGGCTTTTAACTAAATGATTCTCCCACTGGTCACAAAGTGGTACAAGATCCATATTATATCGCATCTTGAGTTAGCTTTGGCTAATCGCCCAAAACTCGTATAAATTAGGTAGGTAACTTGTACCAATTACATCTAATGTAACTCTTGTATATCTTTATGAACAACATTTGTTCATAATGCCCATCGAATGAGATATCCTTCTAAATTACTACTCATCTTGAGTTAGCTTTGGCTAATCACCCAAGATTTGTATAATGTAGGTAGATATCTCGTATGAGCTATGCCTCTAAGTTCATCAATCTAATTGAGAGAGCTTAGTTAAGTCAAACCCAAAGTTTAATAGGCGGACATCACAATTGTCCTGTCGTACTTTACCAAGGTAAATCGAGTCACTTTGCTTTGGCAAATGCACTACGATTGAACAAGGTAATAGTAAGTATTAAACTTTGGTAGGCATATAATAAGTGACCTAATTTTGTAACAACTAACTATGCATGCATCTCATACAAGCATCACATACACAAGCATCACATGTAAGCATAATATATATCAACATATAATTTTAAACGTGACATGGTTATGGCCCAATTCTACGATCTTCTCAAGCCAATGAGAAGAGCGGATGGATAACCTAGGGATGGCAGCTTCTCCAAGTGCTTCCTTTGGTCATCCTGTGTTGTCGGCATACTCCTTGTAACTTCAACCTTCAATGGACTTTCCATTTCTTCATTTTGTACATTACAAAATAAGAGCACTCGAGTTACATTCGAGTCTAAATCTATTTTACAACAGGAAAATAGAGATGAAGGTGCGACATGCAAGCCGCATTATGAATTACAACATGCACACACAACACATACAACCAGAATCATATTGGATCCTAGGCCATAACCATGCATCATGCATCATATCATTCATAATGATGTGATTTTATAAAATTAATTATACATATACAAATTTTAAAGACGCTTCGCCGATAAGCCGCAACGCCACAGGCCCTTGAAGAAAATTTTTATTTTCAACTCCTTGAATGAGTTGCTGCCCTCAGTCCATCACTATGAACCCAAGACCCTTGCTTCCGGAGCATCCCGTGTCCAACACAGTCGGGTCGTGCCAATTGACACGGCTATTCTGGGGTGATCAGAGGCCCACATGGGCAGGTCGTGTCTTTCCACATGGTCGTGGGTTTCTCTTCCAGAGGCGCCCACGGCCAGGCCGTGTTCTTCAACACGACCATGGGGTTGAACACGGCCAGGCCAAATTTTTCAACATGACTGTGTGTCGTACTGTTCCACTCCGTTTTTTCCCCTTTATCAACATTGCAAGCCTAAAATTCATGCACCCATAATCTACATGCTTTATATCTCATAGAAAACATGAAAAAACTAATTTATATCACATATAAATCATTATAACGAAATATATGTTTTGCAAGTGGCTCTGATACCACTATTGAGAAACTGGTCCAGATTTAACATTCACAACGTCGTGGGCGAATACTTCGCACAACCACAGCGGAAATAAATAATTATACCGGATCCCACCAGAGATCCATGCAAAACTATATAAATCGTTTTCTATATTCTAGTCTAGATCTTATCTAGAGGAGGAATATACCTTCGGTGCATGCCCTTCGCAATTCCGCTTTTCCAAACGCTATCGGATCTCAATTCGGTAAGAGTAACCGTATATCTATGGTATCTACACTGACACTCACACAAGATTTGGAGTCACATTGTGCTAGCAACCCCAAGCAAAACACCAAGAACTCTCTTGGAAGAAGAAGGAGAGGAAGGAGGAGATGAGAGAACACTTTTTCTCTTGGCCCTTTTAGCTTGCACACCCAAACACCAAAAGCCCAATTGTGTCATTCATGTTGAACACCAAAAGAGGCCTTTTAATCCATAGCCTTCAATGCCAACATCTCCTCATTATGACATCTCTTAATACCAAGACCCTTGGTATTCTCCTTCATGAATTCTCATCATGAATACCAAGGCTCTTGGTATTCGCATGCATGATTAATCAAATTAATCATGCATGATGATGAATCATCTTCCATGGTTCAACTTGAGCCTAACTCAAGTTTAATCAGTTTTAGTCTAACTCAAATCTTGGCCATATGCTCAATTGTCCTTTTAGTCCAACTAAAAGAAACCATCTCCAAAATAGAATGTCATTTGTGTGTGACCCTATAGGATCTTGTAACGTTGGCAATGTATCTAAAACTCTTTTAGATACATAAGCAATGAGCGGCATCTAGCAATACATCATTGCTACCCAAGTTACAAGATCGTCGAGATCCGACAACCTTTCTGTGACTATTATCAAATATGACGGTGTCCTTCTATCTCTGATATCTTAGATCGATATATGAGGCATAGATCGTATCATCCCCTTATCGATCTATACGTTTCTTGATCCCCAAGTAGACTCACTCAAACAAATGAGCTCAATATCTCTTATTGACTCATTTGAGCATGATCATGCATTTCGTGGTCCTACTCTATCAAGAGGCAAAAGAAATCACTCATGTCATATAGGAGGGATAGATCCCATCTACATCACTCACATCCCTCTTAATAATTCATTACATATCCAGTAATCACCGTTATAGTCACCCTGTTACGGCTTGACGTTAGATGATACCAAAGTACATAACTCCTTTTGTAGGGAACCGTAGTGACTTCAGGTCTAAGGACTATTCATACCAATAGTCACATAAGAAAGTATATGACACGCATATAACAATCAATGATACTTTCTCATGGCGGGTCAATTTAGTATATATATTCTCTAATATATATACTCATGTGTCAATGTGATATCACATATCCATGACTTGTGAGATCAAGTCATCCATTGACCTACATGCTAGTCTCAATGTATTAATATTGCCCTTGTATATTAATACTTGACTAGGAATATTAAGAATAGTATTCTTTATAGCTTCTCATAATCAATTCTACCAATTGATATACTGTAGATTAGAACCTACTATTCAAGGACATTATTATATTTATTTTAGCTAGCACATGCATAAAGTAAATATAATAAATAATCTTTGCCTTTTATTAAATGAAATATGATACACATGATTCCTAATCAATCATCTCATGATTGGCACTACATGTCATGATTGTCAGTAAGGGCTGACACTAACAACGTGCAACTATGTAGGTGGGGAAAGGATATCTGTAGTGGGAGATTCCTCTACTGAAAATAGGGCGTTAAAGTTCTCTATTGGATTCACCTATGATTTCCTCAAATCATTTTCTGGTGTCCTGATAGATGAACTTGCGATTTGAGCAATCTAGTTCTCAAGTATTTTGATATGACTAGTTAGACCATCTATAGATGTCTTTGTTGGTGCAATCGACCCAGGTCACATTTGACTAGACTTGAGTGAGACTCGAGTATTGTTTTGATGTTTGACAAATGGATTGACAATGTGATTGTCATTGGAAAGTCCAAGTCATGGGTACTTGGCAATGAAAGTCCAAGCATGGGTTCTAGCAATTGGAAATCCCAAGTCATGGTTACTTGGCATGGAAAGTCCAAGAATGATCTTGGCATGGAAAGTCCAAGCTTGGGTCTTGGCACGAAAGTCCAACATGGAGTTGGCAAGGAAAGTCCAAGTATGAATATTTGGCAAAGGAAAAGTTATATGGTGAAGTCTTGGTAGCGTAAGTCCAAGTGTGTAGTCTTGGCGGCATAAAGTCCAAGTGAACTTTGGCAAAGGTAGACCCGGTTAGCATGACAAGGCTAACGGAAGCACTTGAAGGCTAGCACGAGGATGAAGAGTCATGGACTCGAGGGATCCAAGAGGCATGAGACTAATGGAAGTGGCTAGAAGGACGAGGTCTAGGCTACGGGTACCCGATTAGCATCATATAACTGATGGAAGCACTTGAATGTGTTTGATTGAGGAAAACCCTAGAGGGGGGGGATGAATAGCGTATGGAAATATTTTCTTTTGGTCGATTAAAACCAAATACACAGCGGAAAACTAAAACACAAAACCCAACTATTATTTACTTGGTTCCCAGCCCACCGGCTGCTAATCAAAGGCCCTACGATCCTTGATCGCTTCCAAAGGGAAAAACACTAAATATCTCTTCCTCGTTGGAGGTAAGAGACAAGAGATTACAATTATATAAAGGAAGAGGGAAAAACCTGTTAGTAATATATGAGAGATGTCCTAAGGCAATCGCCTTATGTATGAACCATTTATATGATAAATGAAGATTCAATATTTGAGTATACATATTTTATGTATTTGAATGGATCTTAAACTCATTTACTGAATGTCCATGATACGATTCACAACATGAGAGAATTTGTGATTGGATCACAACTAGTGAGTATCTCTACATGTGTAATTGTGATGTATCAGAATTATCCCTAGTCGATGAATTGATGGATTTGGACACCATCAATTCTGTCGAGACTAGCACGAGGTATACTCCTTGGTGTATCCAAGCAGCCGATTCTCACTGGCTGGAGACATTGTGATGTCCGGAGTTAATTGTGGATGCTAGTTATGGTAACTAGTTAATTGGAGTGACCAGCCGTAAGACTTCATATGGTTCTCTGCATATATAGATATGTCAATGAAGTTCTTACCATAGCTTAAGTGCGATGCTCCTTTGACTTGCGATATTCAAGTCATCTTGATCATGAAGACTTATGCTTTGACATCTTAAGCAAGCATCTCTGAGGAGATGTGGACCCGGGATGATTGGGTATAAGTCGAAGTGATCGAAGGTGTTTGAATAGACTATAAAGGATTCACCACTCCTTGCGAGGAGATGTATACCCATGGCCTCTCGTCGGATTGTTACTAAAGTCTTTGGCCAAAGCATTACATGTTTAGAGTAAGGTACTCTTCGATACATGTGCAGTAACTAGAATTCGTAGGACGAGGAAATGATACTTGGGCTTGGTGTGACGTAGTCAGCCTAGTGGGGACTGACACTATAGACCGTGTCCTGAACCAAGTGGGTATAAGTTGAGTGAAGGGAATGGGGCACGATTCATTCGAGCTGCTGAAGGGTTTCAGAAATAGTTCTGGATCAACCGTTGATCTTTTCGGTTAATTGGGGATCATGATGTACTACTAGGTGCCACTCATGATCGTTCTATAATTAATGGTTAATTATAGACGGCCAACATAAATCGAGAACCTATTTGGTCACACACACAACCAGCGTAATCCGAAGGATTTAAAACGAGCTTGAGAATGGGATTCTCAGACCGAGAGAAACTAAGTTTGGTTGAACCAAACATGGAGCGAGCATGAAATCGTTTCAGTCGCAATGGAAGCGTGGATGGGTCGTGTCTTATTCAGACATAATGGATGAACCAAAATGGTTTGGTTCTAATCCAATGGAGGAGAATAAACCAAAGGGTTTGGTTTATTTTAAACGAATGAACCAAAAGTTGGTTCAGTTTGTTTTAACTTAAAATAAACCATCATGGTTTGGTTTATTTTAACTTATATTAATGGAGCGGGTTAACGGGCCTTATGGATATGATCCAATAACCATTAAGAGAATTAGTTCTCTATAAAAGAGGGCTTAAGGTGTTGTTAAGCCCAAATAAAAAAGCCCCCTAACCTAGAGTTGCCGCCCACCTCATTGAAGGAGTCGGCGCCAACCCTAGGCCGCCGCCCATCTCCTCCAAATGGCGATAAGCTGCTACTGTTTCCTCCACTTGCCGGCGACGAGCTACTGCCAGAGGAGCTCCGGTGATCTCCCTTGGGTTCGGTGATAAGGTGAGCTTCCACCTTTCCTTTGGCCGGCCCCTACTCCTCCACCAAAAGCTGTCCAATTTTCTGGACAGCTTGTTTCTTTATTGTCGGAACGTCGTTTGGAGCTCCGACAGCGTCTCCATTGCCGGGGATTCAATCTCCGTCAATCCTCATAGGTGGAGGACGAAGGATTCGTCAAACGGTTGACGAATACCTCTCCGGAGAAGCGAGTTTTGAGGACTCATTTTTGGATCCGAATTTTGATTCGGATCGTGATCTTCTCTCGATCACATTGTCTTCAACACGAGGCTAGTAACCCGTACGAAGACGAGGCTCGTGACTTAGTGAAGTCATCCCGAAGATACTCGGCGTGGATACGGATAGAGACGATTCTAGCGAGGATCGTTCCGGTTGATGCCGTTCCTGCTACACGTGATACGTCAGGTATACGTAGTTAAATTTCCTTTTATTGCAAAATTTAAATTTATGGTTATGTCTACACATGTTGTACTATGCATGCGTGTGATGTGTGTGTTGTAATAAATGTAGATTTATTATTTTATTTCTTCCTTTGTGCACATGTTTACGAAACATGTTCGAACACACACTCGCCGCGGTGCCGGAAACCCAACAGTGGTATCAGAGCCCAGGTTGTGTTTCGACATAATCGTAAAATTGTTTTGCGATAGTCATAATGATATTTCTAGAAATTTTTTACTTTTGGAAAGTTAGAAGTATTTATGAAAATTTTTAATTTTGGAAAGTCTAGAAGTATTTATGGAAATCTTCCACTTTTGGAAAGTTGGAAGTATTTATGGAAATTGATATTTTCCATAAATAAAATATTTGATTAGATTTTGGAAATTTATTTCCTAATTTAATCATGATTTGATTTGAGAAATCAAATCTTAAAATATTTTATTTCCATAAAGTAGTTTTGATGATTTAGGAAATTGGTTTCCTAAATTGACTTTCCTTAATCAACTCTTTCCACAAATAAAATATGTGATTAGATTTGGAAATTTGTTTCCTAATTTAATTATGATTTGATTTGGAGAATCAAATTTTAAACATATTTTATTTCCATAAATAGTTATGACATATAAGGAAATAATACATGACATAATTGTATGTCATGTAATTGCATTTGATGCATATCATTATGCCATGCGTGTCGTGACATGTAGATGTATGCCATGTATGCCATGCCATGTAGATAATAGTTATTTGCATTCAAAGAGGATGAGACATAAAAACCCTTATTCAATATTAAAGCCTACACCTTCCATTAATATGGTTAGAACCAGAGTTCTGTTTCTTGTTTGGGTTGTTGGACTCTCTCCAAGCCCGGCTCGAACCCGAACATGTTTAAACCATGGAATAGTTTAATACTAATATGGTAAGAGTCAGAGGTCAATCGTTAGCTTTGGTTGTTGGACTCTCTCCAAGCCGGGCTAATTGGTTGAATGCGCTCTAACCATATTAAAACTATTTCTCGATTAATGGATTGGCTTTAACCTGGAGCATCGCCTTGTTGGACTCTCTCCAAGGTCGATGTGAAGGGAGGTGAAGTTGGGTGCTATGCATACGATGCATACTTGTTAATGTGTTAACAACCCGATGTATGTGTGAACATTCAATTAGTTGATAGCACATTGTGATAGTTGCATATACGTGATATGCAATCGGTATATTTGATACCTACCGTCATAGTTATGAATGGCTTGTTGGACTCTCTCTAAGGTTGTTCATATCTATGATGGATATTAGCCCATTCGGAGATGAACCTACAATCTCCTGAAGTGATTGTGGGGTGTTTGAAGTTCAAAAAATGAATGGGATTTATAAATGTATATTGATGCATTTTAAAATCATTTTCTCATATATGCTCGTTTTGTATTTCTAGGTCAATAAAATGATCATGACGTCTTTGAATTTGTGCACTATTTTGGATTCAAACAAACTGACTGGGCCTAACTTCCTGGACTGGCTTAGAAACCTGAGAATTGTTCTCAAGACAGAAAAGCTTGCATATGTCCTTGAAGAGCCTCTTCCCAACCGTCCTAAGGACGATGCAACTCCAGATCAAATGTTGGTCTATCAGAAGCATATGGCAGATTCTGAGCTGGCGAGTTGCATCATGCTAGCGGCGATGGTACCTGAGCTGCAAAAGCAGCATGAGCATATGGATGCTAATACTATGGTCTTCCATCTTCATGAGTTTTTCGATGAGCAAGCGAGATCCAAAAGGTTCGAGGTCTCTAGGCTCCTCTTCACCACGAAGATGCAAGAAGGTTCGTCTGTAGTGCAGTTTGTGCTAAAGATGAATGGGTACATCGAGCGGCTAGCAACCCTCGGTTTTGTGATGGATCATGAATTAAGTATTGACTTAATTCTGCATTGTTTGCCCAAGAGCTTCTCACAATTTATGATGAACTACCGGATGAACAAATTAGAATCCACTATTCCTGAGCTCCTTAATATGCTGAAGACTGTGGAGCCTTCTGTGAAGCATGAGGAGAAGGCGGTTCTGTTAGTTGATTCCTCAAAGAAAGGTTCTAAGAGGAAGGCAAAAGAACAGAAGAAAGGGAAGAACAAGAAGGCAAAGAAGGCAGAACCAGCGCAAAAGGGCACTTGCCATCATTGTGGCAAGGAAGGCCACTGGCGAAGAAACTGCAAGATTTATCTTGAGTCCATGAAGAAGAAGAAGGCATCCGATGCCCCATCCTCTTCAGGTATCTTCGTTATTGATTGTCATTCTATTTCCTTAGACACTTGGGTATTGGATACTGGGTGTGGCTCACATATATGTAATGACATACAGGGGCTAAGGAATAGAAGAAGACTCATCAGAGGGGAGTCAAATTTGCGAGTTGGCAATGGAGCAAAGGTTGCTGCGGTCGCCATCGGAACTTATTTGTTGAAGCTCCCTAGTGGATTAGTCTTGGAACTGGACAATTGCTATTGTGTTCCTTCTCTAATAAAGAACATTGTTTCTATTTCTTGCTTAAATAGAAATGGTTTCCATTTGACGTTTAGTAACAATTGTTGTTATATAACTTTGAATGGCATACTTTATGGAACTGGAACTTTGAGCAATGGTATTTATACGTTGGACGTATCCAGTGACATCTTTAATATCGAAGTGAGCAATAAGCGTGCTTGAAGGGATAATCATTTAGACTCCTACATGTGGCATTGTTGTCTTGGCCATGTAAGCAAGAAATGCATGTCTGAATTACACCGATATGGAATTCTGGAATCGTTTGAATTGGATTCATACGATACATGCGAATAATGCTTAAAAGGCAAGATGACTAAGTTACCTTTTTCAGGAAAAGGTGAATGAGTGGGAGAGTTACTAGGTCTGATACATACTGATGTATGTGGACCTATGTCAACTCAAGCTTTAGGAGGCTATAACTACTTCATTACCTTCATCGATGATCACTCACGGTTTGGGTATGTGTTCTTGATGAAACACAAGTCTGAAGCTTTTGAAAGGTTCAAAGATTTCAGAAATGAAGTAGAGAAACAACATGACAAGAGTATTAAAATACTTCGATCGGATCGAGGTGGTGAATACTTAAGTCAAGAGTTTCTTGATTATCTAAGAGACAATGGTATATTGTCTCAATGGACTCCGCCATATACACCACAGCATAATGGTGTATCTGAGAGGCGTAACCGGACCTTGTTCGACATGGTCACGTAAATGATGAATCTTGCGAATCTTCCCAAGTCCTTTTGGGGCTATGCACTTCAGACAACTGTTTACTTGTTAAATAGAATGCCAACCAAGGTAGTCTCTAATACTCCATATGAGATATGGAATGGTAAGAAACCTCATGTATCTTACTTGAAGATATGGGGTTGTCCTGCTTATGTGAAGCGGACTGTATTAGACAAATTGGATGCTAAGTCTGATAAATGTCTATTTATTGGATACCCTAAGGAAACAAGGGGTTACCAATTCTATCATCCTGTGGAACAAAAGGTATTTGTTTCAAGGCATGCTGTGTTTCTAGAGAAAGAGTTTCTCTTGCAAGAAAACAGTGGGAGTGTCGTCAAGCTTGAGGAGGCTTGAGAGACTCAAATAGACATTGATGAGATACCTGGTGAAGCACAACAGCCGATAACTCATAGTGATGAGCAATCGGCTGGACCTACTGTAACACCACATCTTCGTAGATCTGGTAGAACAGCAACATTCCTGAGAGTTATGGATTTCTCATAAGTGAATCGAACGACGTGTTACTCATTGATGATGAGGAGCCTACCTGTAATAAAGAAGTGCTGATAAGTTCAGAAAGGGATAAATGGCTTGATGCCATGAAGTCGGAAATGGATTCCATGTATGAAAACCAAGTTTGGAACTTGGTTGACCCACCTGAAGGCATTAAGCCTATAGGGTGCAAGTGGGTTTTCAAAACGAAAACCGACATGGATGGTAATGTGATTACCTATATGGCTAGATTAGTGGCAAAAGGATATCGTCAAAAATAAGGTGTTGATTATGACGAAACCTATTCGCCTGTAGCTATGCTTAAATCTATTCGAATGCTCCTGGCCATAGCGGCTCATTATGATTATGAGATATGGCAGATGGATGTGAAAATAGCTTTCCTTAATGGAAACCTACTCGAGGATGTGTATATGATACAGCCTGAGGGTTTCACATCGGTTGATAAAACCAAGGTATGCAAATTGCGACGGTCCATATATGGATTGAAGCAAGCATCCAGGAGCTGGAATATCCATTTTGATGAGACAATCAAAAAGTTTGATTTCTCACAAAATCTAGATGAACCTTGTGTGTACAAGAAGGTTAGTGGGAGTGCAGTCGTGTTCCTAGTATTGTATGTCGATGACATATTACTTATAAGAAATGATGTTTCAATCTTACAGTCAGTTAAGGTTTGGTTATCCAAGACATTCTCCATGAAAGACCTGGGAGAAGAAACCTACATCCTCGGGATTAATATCTATAGAAATAGATCAAAATGGTTGCTTGGTCTTTCGCAGTCTACATATATAGACCGAGTGCTAAAGAGGTTTAGCATGTCGGAATCTAAGAAAGGTTTCCTACCCATTAGGCATGGGGTACACCTTTCGAAGTCTATGTGTCCGCGCACAGAAGACGAGAGGATTTGCATGAGTAAGATTCCCTATGCATCCGCAATAGGATCTATCATGTATGCTATGTTATGTACGAGGCCCGATGTATCGTATGCTCTGAGTGTCATGAGCAGATACTAGTCTGATCCAGGAATGGATCATTGGGTGGCTGTTAAGACGATCCTTAAGTACTTAAGAAGAACTAAGGATGTGTTCCTAATATATGGAGAAGGGTACATGGTGATACGTGGGTATACGGATGCCAGCTCCAGACAGACAAGGATGATTCCATGTCTTAGTCTGGGTATGTATTCACCTGGAATGGAGGCACAATAAGTTGGAAAGGTTCTAAGCTTGACACTATAGCGGATTCTGCCACTAAGGCAGAATACATTGCAGCTTTGGAAGCAGCAAAGGAAGCGGTTTGGATCAAGAAGTTCATCTCTGAACTTGATGTGGTCTCATCAATGATCCAAACATGTGCTTCTCCGCTATCATATTATCAGAGAGATAATCAGTAGGAAAGAAATACAAATCGAGAAAATCCCCACTGAAAGGAACTTAGCGGATCCTTTGACAAAGGCATTACCTCAAAGTAAGTTTGAGGGTCATGTTAGAGCTTATGATATTGGATACCGTAGCGATTGACATTAGGCCAAGTGGGAGTCTGTTAGTAATATATGAGAGATGTCCTAAGGCAATCGCCTTATGTATGAACCATTTATATGATAAATGAAGATTCACTATTTGAGTATACATATTTTATGTATTTGATTGGATTTTAAACTCATTTACTGAATGTCCACGATACGATTCACAGCATGAGAGAATTTGTGATTGGATCACAACTAGTGAGTATCTCTACATGTGTAATTGTGATGTATCGGAATTATCCCTAGTCGATAAATTGATGGATTTGGACACCATCAATTCTGTCGAGACTAGCACGAGGTATACTCCTTGGTGTATCCAAGCAGCCGATTCTCACTGGCTGGAGACATTGTGATGTCCGGAGTTAATCGTGGATGCTAGTTATGGTAACTAGTTCATTGGAGTGACCAGCCATAAGACTTCATATGGTTCTCTGCATATATAGATATGTCAATGAAGTTCTTACCGTAGCTTAAGTGCGATGTTCCTTTGACTTGGAATATTCAAGTCATCTTGATCATGAAGACTTATGCTTTGACATCTTAAGCAAGCATCTCTGAGGAGATGTGGACCCAGGATGATTGGGTATAAGTCGAAGTGATCGAAGGTGTTTGAATAGCCTATAAAAGATTCACCACTCCTTGCGAGGAGATGTATACCCATGGCCTCTCGTCGGATTGTTACTAAAGTCTTTGGCCAAAGCATTACATGTTTAGAGTAAGGTACTCTTCGATACATGTGCAGTAACTAGAATCCGTAGGATGAGGAAATGATACTTGGGCGAGGTGTGACGTAGTCAGCCTAGTGGGGACTGACACTATAGACCATGTCCTGAACCAAGTGGGTATAAGATGAGTGAAGGGAATGGGGCACGATTCATTCGAGCTGCTGAAGAGTTTCAGAAATAGTTCTAGATCAACCGTTGATCTTTTCGATTAATTGGGGATCATGATGTACTACTAGGTGTCATTCATGATCGTTCTATAATTAATGGTTAATTATAGACCGCCAACATAAACCGAGAACCTATTTGGTCACACGCACAATGAGCGTAATCCGAAGGATTTAAAACAAGCTTGAGAATGGGATTCTCAGACCGAGAGAAACTATGTTTGGTTGAACCAAACATGGAGCGAGCATGAAATCGTTTCAGTCGCAATGGAAGCGTGGATGGGCCATGTCTTATGAAGACATAATGGATGAACCAAAATGGTTTGGTTCTAATCCAATGGAGGAGAATAAACCAAAGGGTTTGGTTTATTTTAAACGAATGAACCAAAAGTTGGTTCGGTTCATTTTAACTTAAAATAAACCATCATGGTTTGGTTTATTTTAACTTATATTAATGGAGCGGGTTAACGGGCCTTATGGATATGATCCAATAACCATTAAGAGAATTAGTTCTCTATAAAAGATGGCTTAAGGTGTTGTTAAGCCCAAATCAAAAAGCCCCCTAACCTAGAGTTGCCGCCCACCTCATTGAAGGAGTCGGCGCCAACCCTAGGCCACCGCCCATCTCCTCCAAACGGCGACCAGCTGCTGCCGTTTCCTCCACTTGCCGGCGACGAGCTGCTGCCGGAGGAGCTCCGGTGATCTCCCTTGCGTTCGGTGATAAGGTGAGCTTCCACCTTTCCTTTGGCCGACCCCTACTCCTCCACCAAAAGCTGTCCAGTTTTCTGGACAGCTTGTTTCTTTGTTATTGGAGCGTCGTTTGGACGTCGTTTGGAGCTCCGACAGCGTCTCCCTTGCCGGGGATTTGATCTCCGGCAATCCTCAAAGGTGGAGGACGAAGGATTCGTCAAACGGTTGACGAATACCTCTCCAGAGTAGCGAGTTTTGAGGACTCGTTTTTAGATCCGAATTTGGATTCGGATCGTGATCTTCTCTCGATCACATCGTCTTCAACACGAGGCTAGTAACCCGTATGAAGACGAGGCTCGTGACTTTGTGAAGTCATCCCGAAGATACTCGGCGTGGATACGGATAGAGATGATTCTAGCGAGAATCGTTCCAGTTGATGCCGTTCCCGCTACACGTGATACATCAGGTATACGTAGTTAAATTTCCTTTTATTGCAAAATTTAAATTTATGGTTATGTCTACACATATTGTACTATGCATGCGTGTGATGTGTGTGTTGTAATAAATATAGATTTATTATTTTATTTCTTCCGCTGTGCACATCTTTACGAAACATGTTCGAACACACACTCGCCGCGGTGCCGGAAACCCAACAAAACCTTACCTCTCCTCTTTGCAAATAATAATTAAGAAGTAAACAAGATACCGACAAATAACTTGTAGCAGATGCACGGTCAGAGTAGCATTGTAGAACGAAGGATTATGGTTGGAGAGTCGACACTCTTAGGAGTTCATTGATTGATTGATGATGATATAGGGTTTGAGTCCTCCCCTGCTTTTATAGTTTGTCGCCTTGGAATATGTCCAGATCCAGATCCAAAACTCGTGGATCTTATCTTGAGGTGGCAGCTTATCTTATCATGATGTTGCGACATCGATCTATATCTCTTTGACCATGTGCATTGGGTTGATACGTCGACATTAGTCGACTGATCCTCTTGGCAGGTGACTGCTGACAACACCAGTCTATTGGAGCTAAAAGCTCCAAGTTATGTTTTGGTGTTTGACAAAGGTTTAAGTAAGTGCGAGAAATCCAAGGGTGGACCATGGTGAAAAGTCCAAGATGGGTAATTCCTTGGCAGGTGAGAAATCAAAGGGTGGACCTTGGTGAAAAGTCCAAGACGGATAATTCCTTGGCATGTGAGAAATCCAAGGGTGTGCTATGGTGAAAAGTCCAAGACGAGAAATTCCTTGGCAGGTGAGAAATCCAAGGGTGGATCTTGGTGAAAAGTCCAAGATGGGTAATTCCTTGGCAGCTGGAAAATTCTTTGTGGGAGTGACAAGGTGAAAATTCCAAGAGGGGTAATTCCTTGGAAGTAGGGAAATTCTTTGCGGGAGTGGCAAGGTGAAAAGTCGAAGAATGGCTGATGGCCGGAGTCTTTAGAAAGTAAAGGGTCTTTGGGTAGAGTGTTTACTAGGCGTGTTTCAATCTTAGAGTTGACTGAAACAATGGGTCTTAAGGACAAAAATGAGCTGACACCTCAATCGTTGCCCTTACTGCATTCGTCAGGCAGAGGAACTTGTCATCGACTAGGTTAGTCAAGTCGGCGCCTCGACTGGTCAAGGAAGAGTTGAGGCGACACCTCGACTGATCTTGTGTAGTAGTCAGTGGTTGGAGTCGAAGTTCGACTGTTGAAGGACGAGTCACAGTCGAAGCAGCACCTCGACTGATCTTGAGCAGAAGCAAACAGAAGCGAGCCATGGTCACCCAGCGCCTCGACTGATGCAGGATAAGTTAGTCAACCTTTTTTTGGTTCGACTGGTGTAGTCGAGGCGACGCCTTCACTGATCTTGGGCAGCAGCGAATAGAAGCAAGGCATCTCAACTATCGCCTCAACTGCTACAGAATAAACTAGTGTTTCGACATTTGCAGTTGACCCGATGCCTCGATTGGCCCTTTGCAGCGGTGCACAGACGCAAGGCAGGCTCGACTGGCACCTTGACTGCGGGGAAGTTAATTACCAATTCTGCTAAAATCTCATCCATTTCAACTTACATGTTTTCATCTGGTCACTTTGCCATTTTGCTAGGATCAAGATCTCAACCACAAGTTTGAATTTGGACAATTAAAAGGTGTTCTTGAGAAGGAAAAACCTTGAGCAACTGCTCGAGAGAACATGCATCAAGTTCTTCTTCTTCCTGCTTTGTGCTCACCTTTGATCGCCCTCTCAGCTCACAACATCTGTTTCTCTAGCTCTTCTTCTCAACCTGGACATCTGAAAATGCTGCTCTACTTATGATCATCTCAACAACACAAATTGTAAATTTTTATTGTCAAGATTTCTATTTCTTTTCTTGCCATTCAGATTCCTGTATTTAATTCGTATCTAGAGAATCTGTAATTTGTATGTTTTTTAAGAGGTTTCTTTACCTTTGAAGCATTCTTCAAAAAGGAGAAAATATAGAGGTAGGCCTTGGACTAGCAACTCTAGGAGAGAGCTTTGAACCATGTAAAAATCGATTGTGCTTTCTTTAGTGTGTTCCTTGCGCTATGTCTTTCATGTTTTTGGCCGTGTTTTCTTTCTTTTCTTAAGGTTTGGCTATGTTTTCTTGGCTGTGGTCTTCTTGTTTTTGTTCAAGTTTTGGTTGTGTTGTCGTGTTAGTAATTCTGCTGCATTAATCTATCATTTTAAAAATAAAATATATCCACCCTTCTTGCATAGTTAGCTATCCTATCAAGTGGTATCAGAGCATGGGCTCTATTTACCGAGTCTAACAACTTAGAGTAGTAGTCATGCAAGAAGGGTATAGCACTAACCGACCTCCATTTTTTGATGGAACTAACTTCCAATACTGGAAGAGTCGGATGAAGTACTATCTCATGACTGAGATAGAGATATGGTTCTCTGTCACGGAGGGCTTCATAACTCCAGTAGATGTAGATGGTAAGGTTTTGGTTTATGCTTAATGGACAAATGAGCAAAAGCACAAAGCAAAGGCTAATGCTAAAGCCACTATAACCTTACAGTGCGGCCTAGCAAAGGAACAACTAAATAAGGTTGGTCCTTTCAGCAGAGCACATGACTTATGGAACAAGTTACTTGAATTGCACGAGGGTACCAGAGACCCTCGTATAGACAAGAGGGATTTGTCCCTAAGTCAACTCCAGAACTTCTCTATGAAGGACACTGAATCTGTCAGTGAGCTTCATGGAAGATTCAAGGAATTATTAAATGGCCTCCACTCTATTAGAGAGAGTGTTTATAACCGGATTTGGTTTGGTAGATACTTAAGTCATTTCCCCGAAATGTCTTATGGTCATCTATGGTGGATGCCTATAAGGTATCAAGGGACTTGTCAACCGTTAAAATAGATAAGTTGTTTTGTGAAATGGAATTACATGAACAGGCTAATAAAGGTCAAAAAGAGAAAGGTATGACTTTGTTCGTAGGTGATCAAAATAAGGAAGGAAAGAAGAAGAAGGAGTCATCATCATCCTCTTCCATCGAATTTGATGGAGATAATGAATCTTCATCCAGCGAGATGGCCAATTTCGTAAGAAGGATGATGAGGAGGAGCAGGAGATTCAACAAAAAGAAAGGTAAGCCAAGTGACAATTCAGTTGATAAAACTAATATCATTTGCTATGAGTGCAGCAAGAAAAAATATTTCAGAAATGAATGTCCTTGTCACGCCCCGAGAGCATGCCGAACCGAAAATCAAACGGACAGCACCTCCCCTGTACGTGGCAACATTTCGGGTTAATACAAGGCCCGTAGGCCCACAATAACAACAATATATATGTATGAAAACAAAACTACACAAGACACAGCGGAAACAAACCACAACAATACAACAATCTCACACATGCATACCGGTATGACTAACACACCCCAACAACATAACAAAACTACTACGACAAATACACAGCGGAAACGATACAACAACAATACAATGTCACACACGGGCAGCAGGCCCAAAACAAAATACGGAAGCCTCGTGAGATGAGATGACGTCAGCCGATGATGCTCCAAGCTGCCACGAAGTCTTCTACTGCTACCGGGCATGTATCACCTGTGGTCCGTGGGGTGGTGAGTAAAACTCGCAGGAAATCGAGAAAACATGTATATATGTAATATCACATGTATTTCAACGACATATCTAGATGTACAAATGTATATCAAAGATAGTATATAAATACAAGCATATACCTAATCAATGAATAATATAAAATGCGTATATTCCAAAGTTCACACTACTGATCCAACCCAACATATCCAAAGTAAATACGTAACTTATATATAACAGTAAGAGTAACACCAACACATAATCTACTCATGCTACAGTGCAAGTTATATAAGGTCTGTCAAACACATATAAATAACCGACACAAGAGTATAACATATCAAAGAAACATGCATGAATATGATCTCCACCCAAATCACGCAAGCATAGTACAAACAAATGCAACATCACAATAATCAGATATATATATATATAGACTGTATCCATATATATATATTAATCTCAACCATCCATATATATATATATACATGCATATATGTATATATATATATGGTAATATGCAAAACGCCATCAGATACGGCAATGCAGCATGCATGGTCATGTCGGCTCACCCTAAAGCTACCACGACCCCAGTGTGGCCTCGGTGGCTCGAGCATGACAACTGTCCCAACTCAACACCAACCACTACTCTCGAGTGGTCGAGTGGGCAGTATGATCGAGTAGCATATAAGCGTAAAGAGCAAGCTACACGATGGGGGTCCCTGCTGTTGGTCACTCCGACAGTCACTACCCATGAGTGGTCGAGTACCACACACGCAGGACTACGACACGCAAATCCAACTACCACCGTCTATAGTGATAGAGTGCGGCACCTCAATGCTCTGCCCTCACACGGGTGACTCCTCCTATGAGTAACCGTGGAGGCAGGATGACTGGCGACACTCTCAACCACAAGGGAGACCTCGTCGCCAGCGTGCATGTAAATGCATGAATGCAATGTCTCACATACCGACATCCACCATAGACTCTCTGTTCTACAGAGAATCATACTAACCAGATCTACGCACTCTCTATCCTGTAGAGAGTCGTACTCAATCGATCATAATACTCTCTATCCTGTAGAGAGTCATACCAATCTAAGCGACACACTCTCTATCCTGTAGAGAGTTGTACTCAACTAATGGACACACTCTCTATCCTGTAGAGAGTCGTACTTATCTGATTATAACAAGCTAGGACCATCGGTCCGTAGCGATACCCTAAGTATCATTCCTCTGACCATTTACACAATACATGTTCCGTGGTAACATACAACCTAAGGGTACTAGAACTAATCCTAGGTTAAAGACATTATCTACCTACGGATGACCTTTTTACCCAAAGTACAATCAGGTTGTCATCCGGACCTTACTATTTGCACTTAACTTAAACAAATTCTAAGTTATTTACATCATCTATATGTATAACTCCTAATCATGATAAAATAAACATGATATCAACAATGGAGTTAATAGCCGACGGTAGAAGATCAAGCATACGATAAAAAGAACATGGTCAAGGTAATATGAACACCTAACATGCTCATATCAATGACTAAATCTGAATGAAAAACAACTACCCGGACCAGGTAGGAAATTACCCACCTGTTAATTAGCTCCGCTAGCTGTCCATGCATACAAGCCTCTGTCACTTACCAAAGTCCTGCAAGACCACATGAACTACGATTAAGTTCTAACATGACCAAATCGAATCCTACATCGATCTCTTATTCAACTAATTCAACATTCTCCAATCTTACTCAGATTAAAATCACCGTATCGTTCATAAGTCAACTTTAGCATTAACTATAAAGATAACACATCCTACTTCATAACAAAACCAAATCAACGCTTACCTTACAATTTTTGCAATCCCCATAGCTTTTCTGGAAGAACAATCCGGTGTCAATCACCTATAATTCATTTCCATGATTACACAACCAAATCACTACCAGCAACCTATGTTACAACTTAGAAATATGATAGAATCATAAATCAAAACAACTTTACCTCAAATTCGACCAACCTGTCCCCAATCCGAAACACAGGCCGATAGATCAGAAATCACCATAGGGAAATAAATCAACTGAACAATGGAGACACCGATCGCGATTAATGTTGTCCACGAAGCAAGGTATACGCCCCGGCAATGAGCTATGGCTATGATGGGCGGTGGCGAATCGATCGAGCCACGAGGGAAGATCGGTTGTCGGGGTTATCCATGGTGGCACGAGGCACATGTCATCACGACCGGCGGAGGCATCGATAGAGATCTAGGAGGTGGTGATGGGCGGCGACCACCGAGACGAAAAGCGGCCACGATCGGCTGCCTTTGGGTGCTCGCAGTGGAGATCAACGGCGATGACCTAGTTCAGAGTGTCGATGATGATGGCGAGTGGCTGTCATCGGGATTAGAGGAAAAAGGGAGGAAACGTCGGATGATGGGTATGAATCGTGGCGGCAATTTGGGCAGAAACAAAGCGGGTGGCCGGCGTCATTACCATCGGTCCGTAGCGATACCCTAAGTATCATTCCTCTGACCATTTACACAATACATGTTCCGTGGTAACATACAACCTAAGGGTACTAGAACTAATCCTAGGTTAAAGACATTATCTACCTACGGATGACCTTTTTACCCAAAGTACAATCAGGTTGTCATCCGGACCTTACTATTTGCACTTAACTTAAACAAATTCTAAGTTATTTACATCATCTATGTGTATAACTCCTAATCATGATAAAATAAACATGATATCAACAATGGAGTTAATAGCCGACGGTAGAAGATCAAGCATACGATAAAAAGAACATGGTCAAGGTAATATGAACACCTAACATGCTCATATCAATGACTAAATCTGAATGAAAAACAACTACCCGGACCAGGTAGAAAATTACCCACCTGTTAATTAGCTCCGCTAGCTGTCCATGCGTACAAGCCTCTGTCACTTACCAAAGTCCTGCAAGACCACATGAACTACGATTAAGTTCTAACATGACCAAATCGAATCCTACATCGATCTCTTATTCAACTAATTCAACATTCTCCAATCTTACTCAGATTAAAATCACCGTATCGTTCATAAGTCAACTTTAGCATTAACTATAAAGATAACACATCCTACTTCATAACAAAACCAAATCAACGCTTACCTTACAATTTTTGCAATCCCCATAGCTTTTCCGGAACAACAATCCGGTGTCAATCACCTATAATTCATTTCCATGATTACACAACCAAATCACTACCAACAACCTATGTTACAACTTAGAAATATGATAGAATCATAAATCAAAACAACTTTACCTCAAATTCGACCCACCTGTCCCCAATCCGAAACACAGGCCGATAGATCAGAAATCACCATAGGGAAATAAATCAACTGAACAATGGAGACACCGATCGCGATTAATGTTGTCCACGAAGCAAGGTATCTGCCACCGGCCAATGTAATCGCAGAATCGCAATGGGCGGTGACGACGATCAGTCGAGCACAGGGGAAGATCGGTTGTCGGGGTTATCCATGGTGGCCTGAGGCATGTCATCACGACCCGAGCAGAGGCAGCGATAGAGATCTAGGGAGCTGGTGATGGGGCAGCGACCACCGGACGAAGAAAACGGCCACGATCGGCCTGCACTGGGTGCTCGCAGTGGAGCTCAACGGCGATGACCTAGTTCAGAGTGTCGATGATGATGGCGAGTGGCTGTCATCGGGATTAGAGGAAAAAGGGAGGAAACGTCGGATGATGGCTGCAAATCGGCGGCAACCGACGGCTGGGCAAGGGGGAAACAAAAGCGACGGTGACGAGGCGTCGCTGTGCTCGCGCGTAGGGCCGGCAGGACACGAGGTGCTCTGCTCGGAGTCGCGAGCGGCTGTGGATGGTCGCGGCGCGGTGGTGAGGTGAGGAGAAGAGAAGAGGCGGCGGGGAAGAGGTGTTCAGTTGGAGATCTCCGGCGACGAAGGGTCGAACTCAAGTGGCGGCGGCGCTCGCTGCTGTTGGATCGGAAGAGAAGGAACGAAGAAGGGGAGGGGGCGGCGCTCGAATGGAATCGGTAGAGAAAAGGATCGGACGGGGAAGAGAACGGCGCGATGGAGAATTAAGGGGAAACGGAAAAATATAAAGGGTTTAAATTAAACCCATTAATTCCTTGCAGATAGTCTAAATAGGCTTTACAAAAGTCTATCCGCTTTATCCCCATAAAATGTCCATAAGACCTCCGTTTAATTCCAGAAAAATTTCTAAAAATTTCTGAAAAATCCCACAAGATGTTTTATCAATTACCAAGGAATATTTTTATTTTTATTTTTTTTTTCTCCGGTATTTTACATTCTCCCCCACTTATAAAAATTTGGTCCCCAAATTTCGTACTAACATGCAAAAATTTATTTTAAGCAAGTTTTCGAAAGGACCACATACCTTCCTCAAGTGACCAGATAAGACCATTGAGCTCAGATAGTATCTTCCAGCTCCCACATAGTCTCCTCATTAGTATGATGCTGTCATCCAACCTTTACGAGTCGGATGCTTTTCATCCCACTACTGTCGCTCCTTGCAACTTAGGCTCAACCCTGGAATCACCTCATAAGTTGCATTAGACTGAGGTAGAATCGGAACCTCTTTCAGAGCATGATCAACATGTGACATGTATTTCCTCAGTATAAAAATAGGAAATACGTTGTGAGCACCCGCAAATGTCGAAGGTAAAGCTAACCGATAAGCTACACCTCCATAATCCACGACACAAGATATGAATAGATCCTCCAATGTCTAAATGATACACTTAGACCGTTCATCTGTCTGCGGATGAAATGTTGCACTAAGCCGAAGCTCTGTGCCCATAGTCTGGTGCAGACTCCGCCAAAATCGCGAGGTAAGTCGCGAATCTCTATCCGATATGGTACTTAAAAGTACCCTATGCAATCTGATAATTTCTCAGCGGTACAACACTGCTAGACGATCCAACGGATCCGACCCACAAAAAGGCAGAAAATTAACTGATTCGGTTAGTCGATCCATGATCACACAAATCGCATCATGTCTTTTATGGGTTCAGCAATTTCGTAACGAAATCCATAGTGATATGCTCTCACTTCCAATTCGGACATCAAAATTTCCTAGAGCAACCCAGCGGGTTTCTGATGTTCATCCTTTACCCGTTGGCATACGGAACATCGATCAACCAAGTCTATACTATCTCTTTATACCATTCCACCAGTATAAATGTTTCCAATCTCAGTACCTCAGAGTACACCAAGGTATATAACCCATCTAGAATGATGTGCTTTCTGTAGCAACTCTTCCTTAAACATTGCAACTCCGAAATCCACTATCCTTCTCAGAGACGGGGAATTATCTTCTTAAAAGAGAAGTCCATCAACCATTCAAAATCCACTCTACCACACACTCTGTAAGTGCATGGAAGACTATAGCGATCAATCTCACTCGTTGCAATTGTTGCAACTGTTCGCGCTCCAGCAACTCCATTGTAGCTACCTAATAGCTTGTTAAATTCAATGAGCACTTCTGCTCCATACAACTACAAGTCCAGATGATAACTACTAAAGTCACGTCATGTATATGACAGCCCATTTCGTAGTTTTTTTAACTGTCGTAAGTAAAAGATACGTTTCATTCAACTGCATCAGAATCACTCCGATCTCTGAAATGACGCATCTGCGTATAACATCCTTTTAATCCACTTCGGAAGGATTAACTAATACTGGCGTAAAAGTTAACCGCCACCGAGGTCCTGTAAACTGGTTTCACCAGCTTCCGACTAAATGATTTCTATCGTCACCTTTGTCAAACAAGTCCGTGGTATAGTAATGACAAACATTCTATCCACATCTACAGAACTAACCAAACCATACAAGGAAAATCACCATCTACGATGGTCGAGCGCGCAACATCCAACTACCACAATCAACAGTGGCCAAGTTACGCAACTGCAACAACTACAAAAAGATCCAATCGTGTTCAGGATACACGATTCTCAAATCCAGTGACGACTAAATCGTTAATTAGTCTAACAACTTAATCAAAAACAATCTCATACAATTCATACCAAGTATGAAATTGTCGTCTCCACACACCTGCATCCCCTTTTCTCTAGGCTGATGATATATCAATCATCACAACGACAATGATAATTGTATGACGCCATGTCAATACAATATCAACACTCCAGTCGTAAACCAACCCTAGAGTATACACAGGTGTCTTTGGCTGATCTCAATAGATCATCTATCCTCAACGGAGGATATTCACTTTCAACAACTATCGCATTTCATCATCGATAATCGATGTATAATTCCAAAGGTTCATCCCCCTTTTTATCAAAGAGTTATGGATCTTCACAAGGAGAAATACTGGGAAAGATAAATATCCCCTCCAACATCTCCTATAATCGCAACTCATGTTATTCCGATTCTTTTATAGTGTTTAACAACACTGATACCAACAAAATTATCACTCGGTATGTGATCTTCAATATCAGAACTATTTTTGCAATCATTTCGATCGTCTACTCCACTTGCCTATGCAACGGCAAGCCTTGGAGTTCATCCGAAACTACATCCGAATACTCTCAGATTATACGCACATCCGAGAGTATATCATACCTTACTTCCAACAATTCGACCATCCGTAAGGATATATCCACAATAAAAGTATGTATATCAAAGTCTAAGGATATCCCTTGACTTCTTAATTGTTGGTCCACTTCTCACCTGATGGTAGAGATACCACCGACCTACAAGTCGATGTAAAGGACCCTTCTATTCAAAACAAAGAATGTTCTAGACAAAGATAACTGTAAACTACAAGTATCTCTCAATATATTAACCCAGAGGGTAAAACTAGAGTAATACCCTGAACGATGATATATCTGTCGATCCGATCCCAAAGGCTCCACACAGGTCTCGGCCTTTCTCCGAAGAGAAAAGATCAGATTCAACAGTCCGCGACAAAACGGTCGCATTTCTGCGACGAATGCCACGGGGATTTTTCCCTAGATCATCTGATCTATCCCTTAATCCTACGAGCTACAATTATAGAATACTGAATAAATACGACCATCATCGTATACTCTCTCCTCTGTACTAATCAAATCACATCTGGAGGTAACTGTTGTTGTTGTCTGCATGAATCTTCTACGATGTCTTCTGCGGATGCTGCTTCTGTGTTGATCTCTGCTGAAAGGGAGTATCAAGGAACTCCAACCACGCCCGAGGTAGTAGGTCGCTGCTGTTGAGATAACCAAATCTTCTGTGTTGATCTCTGCTATCGAGACGGTGCATCATCCTCCCGGGACACCATTGGTAGTCTTCAACTGAATCTTCAAGGTACACCTCCTCCACTGTACTGGTTGCTCAACAATAGTAATAGCTGAACTGCTCCAACGGATAATCTGGCTTCATGTGTCTTCGTGATCTGCACTGCACGCACACAATTCCTTCAGAGTATTTGTTCTGATTTTGCTGATATCTATAAGAACCTTCTGATGATCTGCGATTGGTCTTCTATAATCGGAAAGTAGCCCCAAGGCCTTTGACTCCGATTTTGCTCCCTTTTTGTCCAACATTCGGAGGCTTCTAACTCCAATATCTGACTTGCAATATCTGCTTATCGATCTCCAACTTTTAAACTCTTGTACGGAGTCATTTCTAAACTCTTGTCTCAATCCAATGTCTTCCGGCAGGATCTGGTAGAAGATCCCGACATCCTAATCCAACTATAAGTCAAACTCTGGGTGGCTTAAAATATCCATTCATCTTCTTGAGCTATTAGGTGGTCGTAACCTCTACAAGTCTCACGACTCTGCACAGTACACTGTTACTAACCGAGCACCCTTTCTTGAAGCTCAAGAATTCCTTACAATGTGTCACTAAAAGTGACACGATGAAATACACTCTTTCAACATCACTAAATCATGATCAAGTGATGTTTTATTTCCCGAAGATTATTTTCTACATTTATCACCAAATACCGGCTTGATCCCGATATTGGTATGCAAACAACTCTTCTTTCTCGGTATAACATGAGTTAAGTACTCAAAAGTACTCTCAAAGTTATACAACTTATTACTAACAACTTAGGGATAAAATCCCTATGAAACACCGTAACCTAGCCTTCCGCTATCTGCATCAACAATAGTCTACAAGTCTGTTCATTACCCACAGGTAATGATCTGACTAGCACAGTTAGTGAAAATCTCTAAGGTTGAAATCTCTGATTTCAACCAAAAATGTGATGACTTGACCCATGTTTTTCCGACTCGGTATCAGTCGGCTCCCAAAGGTAAATCACCTTTTCGACACGGGTTCAAAACTCACAGACTCAACAGGTCATTCCTGTGGTCAACTCATACCACGGTTACGAATGATAACCAACACACTACAGGTTATTCCCTAGTATAAGCATCTAAATATACAGCCAACATAACCGGGAGTATAAACCCTAAAGGTCACTCCGGTTGGTCGCCTCGATGGACGACCACTACTACAAGTCTACATAGGTGTCATAACTCTATTGTATACACCTACTGATCAAGTTTATATAAACATCTACTAAACCATAAGTTATTAGGAATTCTTACCTCGTGCTGCTTGGAGCTCAGGCCGCTGTCCATCTCATCTCAGAAAACCAAAACCGAATAAATCGACTCCCGAGAATCCAAGACTCGACTCAAAAATAACATAGTATGGCATCGCAGAACCTTGGGCTCTGATACCACTAAAGTTGTCACGCCCCGAGAGCATGCCGAACCGAAAATCAAACGGACAGCACCTCCCCTGTACGTGGCAACATTTCGGGTTAATACAAGGCCCGTAGGCCCACAATAACAACAATATATATGTATGAAAACAAAACTACACAAGACACAGCGGAAACAAACCACAACAATACAACAATCTCACACATGCATACCGGTATGACTAACACACCCCAACAACATAACAAAACTACTACGACAAATACACAGCGGAAACGATACAACAACAATACAATGTCACACACGGGCAGCAGGCCCAAAACAAAATACGGAAGCCTCGTGAGATGAGATGACGTCAGCCGACGATGCTCCAAGCTGCCACGAAGTCTTCTACCTGTTACCTGGGCGACAGAATACCCAGGGTCCGTGGGGGGTGGTGAGTAAAACTCAGCAGGTACTAGAACTAATCCTAGGTTAAAGACATTATCTACCTACGGATGACCTTTTTACCCAAAGTACAATCAGGTTGTCATCCGGACCTTACTATTTGCACTTAACTTAAACAAATTCTAAGTTATTTACATCATCTATGTGTATAACTCCTAATCATGATAAAATAAACATGATATCAACAATGGAGTTAATAGCCGACGGTAGAAGATCAAGCTTATGATAAAAAGAACATGGTCAAGGTAATATGAACACCTAACATGCTCATATCAATGACTAAATCTGAATGAAAAACAACTACCCGGACCAGGTAGGAAATTACCCACCTGTTAATTAGCTCCGCTAGCTGTCCATGCGTACAAAGCTCTGTCACTTACCAAAGTCCTGCAAGACCACATGAACTACGATTAAGTTCTAACATGACCAAATCGAATCCTACATCGATCTCTTATTCAACTAATTCAACATTCTCTAATCTTACTCAGATTAAAATCACCGTATCGTTCATAAGTCAACTTTAGCATTAACTATAAAGATAACACATCCTACTTCATAACAAAACCAAATCAACGCTTACCTTACAATTTTTGCAATCCCCATAGCTTTTCTGGAAGAACAATCCGGTGTCAATCACCTATAATTCATTTCCATGATTACACAACCAAATCACTACCAGCAACCTATGTTACAACTTAGAAATATGATAGAATCATAAATCAAAACAACTTTACCTCAAATTCAACCCACCTGTCCCCAATCCGAAACACAGGCCGATAGATCAGAAATCACCATAGGGAAATAAATCAACTGAACAATGGAGACACCGATCGCGATTAATGTTGTCCACGAAGCAAGGTATCTGCCACCGGCCAACAGAACTGCAACTGCAATGGGCGGTGACGACGATCAGTCGAGCACAGGGGAAGATCGGTTGTCGGGGTTATCCATGGTGGCCTGAGGCATGTCATCACGACCCGAGCAGAGGCAGCGATAGAGATCTAGGGAGCTGGTGATGGGGCAGCGACCACCGGACGAAGAAAACGGCCACGATCGGCCTGCACTGGGTGCTCGCAGTGGAGCTCAACGGCGATGACCTAGTTCAGAGTGTCGATGATGATGGCAAGTGGCTATCATCGGGATTAGAGGAAAAAGGGAGGAAACGTCAGATGATGGCTGCAAATCGGCGGCAACCGACGGTTGGGCAAGGGGGAAACAAAAGCGACGGTGATGAGGCGTCGCTGTGCTCAGAGGCGGCCGGACCACAGGTGCTCTGCTCGAGTCGCGGCCAGGATGGTCGCGGTGGTGAGGTGAGGAGAAGAGAAGAGGCGGCGGGGAAGAGGTGTTCAGTTGGAGATCTCCGGAGACGAAGGGTCGAACTCAAGTGGCGGCGGCGCTCGCTGCTGTTGGATCGGAAGAGAAGGAACGAAGAAGGAGAGGGGGCGGCGCTCGAATGGAATCGGTAGAGAAAAGGATCGGACGGGGAAGAGAACGGCGCGATGGAGAATTAAGGGGAAACGGAAAAATATAAAGGGTTTAAATTAAACCCATTAATTCCTTGCAGATAGTCTAAATAGGCTTTACAAAAGTCTATCCGCTTTATCCCCATAAAATGTCCATAAGACCTCCGTTTAATTCCAGAAAAATTTCTAAAAATTTCTGAAAAATCCCACAAGATGTTTTATCAATTACCAAGGAATATTTTTATTTTTATTTTTTTTTTCTCCAGTATTTTACAGTCCTAGGCTCAAGAAGAAGGAAGAAAAGAGGAGGAGAAGGGAAGCTTGGAGAGCCATGTGGGATGAGTCCTCATCCAGATCATCAGAAGAGGAAAAGGAAGAAAAGATTTGTCGACACACTACTCTGATGGCATTGGAGGACTCTGAGACAGAATCAGAAAGCAGAAGGACAGAATCAGACTCAGACTCAAATTTATCATCTTCGGATGATGATAAGGTAACATTTGAACACATAGATTGCTATAAGACTATTGCTTATTTAACTGATATGTTAGAAAAATCCAAGTTTAAGGTTAAAAATACTAAATACTGAAGTAGGAAAATTAAAGAACCTTAAGGACCATGCGGTAGAAACTAGTGTTAACACTTCACAAATTGATGAACTTATGGATTAAAACAAATCTCTAAAAGCACAGGTGAATGATCTCAAGTGCACACTTGAGAAATTTAATTCTAGTTCTCAGACCTTGAACATTATATTAGGATCACAATAGGTTGTTTATAACAATGATTGAATAGGTTATAGACCTAAACAGAAAGAGTTTAGTTTCATTTCATTATTTTCTAGAAATTCTAGTAGGAAGACTAAAACAACTAAGGCTTGGATTCCTAGGAAATATGTTTTGGAAGCTAATGGACCCAATATTTGGGTTACAAAATCCTTTCTTTCTTGTCTAGCAACCATCAGTCAAGGGGGAGTGTCCATCAACTAGTTTGTAGACAGTGGATGCTCCAAACACATGATTGGGAACCTTTCACTTTTTTCTTCCTTGCAAAATAAAAATAGAGGTACTGTTTCGTTTGGTAATAGTGGCAGGTTAAAGGTTATAGGAATAGGGGATGTTTGTATCTTGGATCTGTTGGGATGTATACTGAAAGCCTAGCTCTTTAGTATGAACATCTTTATTTTAAAATATGAATCACATGATCATTGTTTTCACTTTTATATTTATTATATGTTGTGCATATTGTCTAATACTTTACATTGTAGATAACATGGTGCTTGGGTGATGGCACAGAAGATCATGTTATCAGTCCCTTGTAGAGTATAAGAAGAGGCTCACAACCAAGATGGTCTTGGACAAACCATTATCATGGTTGTAGTGTAGCTTGGTATTGTTTTATCTTGAACATAGAGTTACACTAGTACACTTAGGTGTATTGAGCAGGACCGACAGAGGTGATTCAATTTATTGCTGACTACATAATTGAATCGGACCTCGGATATTATATTGTACATGCTCTTAATCCCGATATAATAACGGGCACATGTACTTAGTATTTATTTCTTTGATTTACCAGAGGGTGAGATTTCTATGGATTAAATCAATATGCCCGGTAAGTTGGGAAATGATATTATTTACATGGTGTGCCGTTGATTATAGGAGGAATCCGTGTCCTATATATTAGGTTGATGATGTCCCCTTGAGGAGTTCATAAGGTTTATCATGTAAACCCCGCGGGTTGACTTAGTCAACATGATGATAAGGTTGAGTGGTACTACTCGAGGAGTTAGATGTTAATTGATTGATGGTCAGTAAATCAATCGATTGACGGACATTCGATATCTTAAACATGGGGAGATAAATGTACAAATAATATATGGAGCCCATATTGATTTATGGGGGTTGGTGAGGTAGTTCGATGATGATCCTCTAGTGGAATGGAACATCATTGATGGATCGAGTTTGTGTGGTTCCGATCCATCGGGTGGCCAAGACCCAACTCCTCTTCATGGTCCCTATCATAGCCTTATATAAACCTCATGAAGTCTAGATCAAATGATGGAAAACAAACCTCTAGATCCGACGGTTGGGATTAATTCCTAGAACCGACGGTTGAGATTAAATCTCTAAATCCGACGGTTGAGATTAAAACCCTAGAACAGACGGTGGAGATTAAACCAAGGCCTAACCCTAACTCTATAAAAGGATGGCTATGGGTTGGGCGGCAAGGAGGGTTAATGGTTCATAATGGATGCTAAGGAAATTAGGGTTTTGCCTAGTATGCTTGGGCGGCAAGCAACCTCAAGGAGGAAACCCTAATTAGGGTTTTGGCTCCTTAGGTTGGGCGGCCAAGGTGATGAAGGAGGGTGGGCGGCAACCTATGGAGGAGCTTGTCTTCTTCCTTGGAGGTGGCTAGCTCCTAGTTCTCTCCTCTCCACCATGCTTGGGCGGCAAGAAACCTATGGAGGAAACCCTAATTAGATTAGGGTTTGGCTCTTTGGATTGGGCGGCAAGGTTGGAAGTTAGGTTGGGCGGCAACTATAGGGGAAGGGCTCATCTTCTTCCTTCTAAGGGTTGGCCGGCCACTACCTTCTCTTCCTCTACCTTGGGCGGCAAGAAATCCAAAGGAAGCTTGGTTGGGCGGCTAGGGTTTGGAAGGTAAGGTAGGTGGCAACTATAGGGGAAGTGTTCTTCTTCTTCCTAGGGTGTTGGCCGGTTCCTATCCTTTTTCCTATACCTTTGGTGGTGCCCAACCTATTCCTCTTTTCCTCTTGTTTTCCTCTTGGCCGGCGGCACAAGGAGCTAGGGTTTGTCCCTAGTTCGGTTGCTTGGTTGTTTCCATTATGTTCTCTCTATTCTTGGGGCCGGCGACATCAATCCTTTGTGGATTGGTGGTTGGCTCAAGCAAGAAGGGAAAGAGAGTTCTTCTTTCTTTGGATTGAAGAAGATCTAAGAAGCTTCAACTTGTGGAGGATCTTCGCCCACACGAAGTCTACAAGGAGGTTAGGACATACGATAGAAGATCAAGAGGTATAAAAGTTTTATAAACTTTTATTTATGATCTTTGCATGTTCTTATTTGATATGCTAGCTTATGTTCTTTATGTTAGTATATGTTGATTATACTAGTTTACATTTGCATGTATTTGTATAATCATGGACCCCGATAAGAAACATAAAAACCGGCGATCCGTCCGTCGTCTCTTCCGCGGCTAATCGACTAGGAGAGTTGGTTGCTTGAACAACTAGTTTGCTCAAGCGATCGCTCGAGTCGTTAGCACGACGACGAATTGGTTGTGCTTAGGAAACTCATCCCATCCGGATTAGTTTTCATTAGTGAAAATTTTAATCCGGGGACATGGGAGCCAATGAGCATTCCGAGGACTAGCACAATGCCAACAACTGGTATCAGAGCCACGATTTTCGGTTTTGTGTGTTTTGGATTCGGTTACTTTCATACACATATCATATATTTTGTATGCTGGATAATAGTAGGATGTGCATTGGCTAACTTTTTGGTTGCAGGCATAAGATCCGATTATTATGGCTATATGTGTGTATGTGATTGTTTGTGTATGATTGTATATTATTTGAATCCTCGGGGTTGACGAGGCTAGATTAGTGTTTAATTTTTGTAATTAAATACGGCATTGTTTAGCCACTCTTTATTTTATTTTACTTTCGATCTAGATTTCATGTACACTCCCTCGAGGAGTATAGGATCGATGGATGTAAAATAAAATAAGTTTTATACTCGGCTCGGATCTCTGGATGGCTCGTACATGGCGTAGGAGGAGCGGACGAGGTGGCAACACGACGGGATGCATATTGGAGAACAAAGCCATAATAGTTGGAAAAATTCTATTTTTCCATATTTATTGCTTATTTGTTTTATATGCATGTTGTGTGTGCTTGAAAATTCCTCATTTTCAATTTACTAAGTGGGAGAGGGATATTTTAATTAATTCCCACGGCCTCCATTACAATTTGACGTGTGATGCAACAAACTTGCGTGTCGGCTCTGAGTGCCTTCCTCCCTGCGGATGAGTTTGTTTGCGGATCACTAGGTCAAATAATGGTTATAGGAAATTATCTAGGAGCGTGTGTACTTCCACAGCGGTAAGGCACATAATCCGAAATAATTCCCTTAGTATCGTGTAATGGTGCACACTTAGATGCAAATATAAAGTATCCTCCCCATCGGAGTCACTGCTTTTATTTGTAGGGCCAAAGAGGAACCAACTATTAATTTTATTTGTCAAAAAGTAAGGTTGACAAGATAATAAAATTAATGGGTAAAACCTCCTCTTACAAATGTAGAATTCGTATACGTCCACACTGCGTGGCATGCGATATTCTCGGTGTTTTGAGGTGTTGGTTGATTTCGGGATTTTATTGTTTTGAGGAATCAATAATATTTGAAATCTAAAAGTAATGATCTATGTGATTCTTAGGATTTTCAAAATGACTTTCAGTCCACTTGTTGTAATACTAAAGGAAATAAACTTACTGTACCCAAATAATGATGATTGGAAAAGAATCTAGATGTTGTCTTATCTGCTGAGGAGTACAAGTATGCACTCTTCGAAGAGTATCCTCAAGCCATGGTTGCTCAAAAAGGTTTCTACTTCTAAGCCGAAAGGCTAGAAGAAGGAGAAACAAGGTGGAGCAAAGGTGGTGGGAGGATCTCAGGGAGGAGTGAAGAAGCCGAAAGGCAAGTACTTCACTTACTAGCAGACTGGACATAAGAAGAAGGATTGTCCCAATCCGAAGCAAGAGCAAAAGTATATCTTTTGGTCTAGTCGTTGTAACATGGTTAGCGGTGTTATCTACCGGCACCTGGTGTGTAGATACGAGAGCCACTAATCATGTCTGCAATACTTTGCAGGGGTTCCAGGAAACCCGACGACTAGCTAAAGGGGATATTGCAATTTACTTGGGCAATGCCATGAAGATGGCGACTATTGCAGTGGGAGATGTTTTATTTATCTTTTGAGAAAAATAAAGTTATTGGTTCTTAGAAATTTTCTTTATGTACCTTTATTTAGAAAAAATTGCTTTCGGTTTCCAAATTATGGATGGATAATCTATATCTTTTGATGACAGATTTGTTATAAAAGGAATAGGGACATTATCTATTCGGGTACATAGATAGGAAATTTATGACTTTAACCACGAGCTCCCACGATGCAAATAGAAGTTATTAACTCATCTTCTAATTCCAATAAGAGAAAAGAACCTTCGAAGATGAACCAAACATATCTTTAGGATCTTAGGCTTGGTCATATTAACCTAAGAAGAATTCAAAGGTTGATAGCTGATGGACCTTTGGGTTCATTGGTGGTGGAGAATCTCCCAACCTGCGAATCTTGCTTTGAGGGTAAGATGACCAAGAGGCCTTTCAAGGCCAAGGGGTATAGATCCAAAGATGTGTTGGAATTGGTTCATTCTGATTCGTATGGTCCTATGTCTATCCAGGCAAGAGGTAGTTTTGAATATTTCATCTTTTTCATAGGCAATTATTCAAGATGACACTACGATTTGATCGTAGTGGTGAATACCTCTTGGGAGAGTTTAGGAATTACTTATCAGAGGCTGGAATTCAATCCCAATTGTCTGCACCTGGCACACCCCAGCAGAATGGTGTAGCGTAGCGAAGGAAGAGGACTCTTATGGAGATGGATAGATCGATGATGAGTTATTCTAACTTGCCAGATTTGTTCTGGGGATATGCTCAAGATACGGCGGTGTACATTCTGAACTTGGTTCCATCTAAATCAGTGCCTTTTACTCTCACAGAGTTGTGGACCGGGCGAAAGCCTAGTCTAAGACATATTCGGATATGGGGAGTCCCCACACATGCC